>LVTN01001016.1:38055-58313 GCA_001649415.1 Musa itinerans | reverse complement strand
AAGAATTTTTATGAATTTTTAGTATGAGATGATCACTTGCAAGAATAAGGATTTGATTTCACATGAATATCTTGATCATTTTCATGAATCCCTTCTCTTTTTTAAAATTGAAGCATGATTTAATGAAACTCATTTATTGTTTTTGACTTGATTCAAATAATTTCACAAATTTGGTTCTTAATGGATTACCTCCTCACTTTCCTTCTTCATGCAAAGTTTTGATGACAAAGGGGCAAAAGTTGATGGAATCTCTCTTTAATGTTGATAACTTTTGATGTTGAGAACTTTTGAATGTTACCATGCAAGCAGCAATATCGATTGGATAAACTAGTATAAAACTTGCTTGAATTTATACCACTTGTATTGTTGAATTGTTCTCCTTTTTGTTAATGACAAAGGGGGAGAAATAATACCAAAATATGGTAAATTGATGATATATTAGCATTGTAAATGTATGCAATGTATCTTATCGTAAATGCTTATATGCTTATCATTTAAAACATATCAAAACGAAGATTGTAACACATCACAAATGCTTGAAATGTTACATGAATACTTGATAAATGTCTTTCATTATGATAAGATATCATGAGCTTAACTTGATATTTTACAATTGATAACTTGTCATCTTGTCATGGAATGATGAATTGCTATTTTTGTTATCTTGCTAAATTTCATATTCAAAATTTGTATCAATAATGATTTATCTTGAACTTGAAAATGGATGTCATACCTTGACATCATTGGTAAATACGTGGCATTGTATTTTGAGAATGGTAAATCATGAAAAGAATCATGATTTGCATGTTGATAAGTTTAAATGAACTTAACTTGTCGGTTTTATACTTGAATTCAAAGGCCTTGAATTCAAGAATGTCTTTTCTCAAGTATGGCAGATAGATAGGGGGAGTTAAGGTTAACTCCGTCATCAATTGATTATCATTATCAAAAAGGGAGAGATTATTGAATCTCAGATTTTGATGATGAAATCAATTATAAATTGTTTGATCTAATCTATATGTTGAGAAAAGTGTGCAGGATTAACTACGACAGCAGTAAGACATAAAGTATGTGTTGTGCCAGAGTCAAGATCGAGATCTCATTGGGAGTTCAAGAGTTCATCGGAAGTTCTGTAGGAACCAACTAAGAAGTCCAAGAGCTTGCCAAAAGAGCTCGTCAAAACTCACCAAGAAGATCATTTTAAAGTCCGGGAGCTTGCCGGGAGTCCACCAGAACATTGCTGGGAGTTCGTCGGAAGTTCACCGGAAGCTCGCCGGAAGAGCAATTGATGTACCGGAACAAGAGTTCTTTGATTATGTCTTAGTTATTGTAGTTAGACCAAAAATTAAGTTAGGATTGAGATGTAATCCCACTAACTTAGTTAGGGGGGCCAACTGGGCCTTTAACAGGGTTGAATTGGGCCGAATTTAACAGCCCATTCAGCACTTAAAAACATGGTTGACGGTGGCACCGCCTGGGACTCAGTATCCCAAGGGTTCTGGGCGACGGTACCGCCCCTGTCAGGTGGTGGTACCACTAACAGTTAATACTGTCAAGCGATGGTACTACCCTTGTCAGGCAGTGGTATCGCCAGAGCTCAGTCTCCGAGCTCTGTTAGGCGGTCGTACCGCCCAGTGTCAGGTGTCAAGCTGTGGTACTGCTCAGTAATGGCGGTGGTACCGCTAGTACCCCGAAATCTATGGATATTACACTTTTTGGCTCCAATTTTGAAGCCATTGGGGCCTATAAATACCCCACCCTTTTCTGCATGAAAGGGTATGAAAGTATTGGCATAATCTTGAGTCATTGAAGTGTTCAAGTATTATAAAAGTGCTAGAGTCCTCCTCCCCCCTTTTTAAGTATTGAGATCATTCAAGAGAGGTGTGAGACTTGTAAGGGTTGTCTCCTAAACCCGTGAAAAGGAGAAAGCATTGTAAAGAGGTGGTTGGTCTTTGCCTATTGAAGGAAGACCATTAATAGACGCCAGTGACCTCGACAAAGGAGGAATCAGAAGTGGATGTAGGTCACAACGACCGAACCACTCTAAATTCTGGTTTGCTTTTCAATTTGTGCAATTTATATTACCGCAAACTTCCTTAATCTTCTCTTTGCACTCTTACGAAAGCTTTTAAGTTCAATTTCTTTCCGAAACGGATTGAATCGAAACAAATATTTTTCGAAATCAACGCTTTTCTTCGCTATACTAATTCACCCCCCTGCCCCCTCTTAGTGCCACTCTTGATCCTAACATCCAATGCCCAAGTTATGGTGCATGGCCACATTAGTCTCCAACGCCCGAGCTATGGTGCTCAAACACACCAGTCTCCAGTGCCCGAGCTTTGATGCTTAGCTACATCAATTGCTAGTGCCCAAGCTATGGTGCTCAGCCACATCAATCTCCAGCACCTGAGCTATGGTGCTTAGACACACCAATCTTTAGTTCCTGAGCCATGGTGCTCAGCCACATCAGTCTCTAGTGCCCAAGCTATGGTGCTCGGCCACATCAGTCTCCAGTGCCCAAGCTATGGTGCTCAGCCACATAAGTCTCCTAGACTTGAGTTATGGTGCTTGGACACATTAGCCTCTATTGCCCGAGCCATGGTACTCGGCCACATCAGTCTCCAGTGCCCAAGCTATGGTGCTCAGCTGCATCAAGCTCTAGTGCCCGAGCTATGGTGTTTGGCCATATCAATCTCCAAGACCTGAGCTCTGGTGCTTGACCACATAAGTCTCCTGGACCCAAGCTATAGTGCTCGACCACACTAGTCTTACCTAAGTCATCGTCAGAGTAGCTACTTGGCCAAACATGGGCACGAACGACGCTGCTTGGCCGAGCTAGTGTCCGAGCAACATCACTCGACCAGATTAGTCTCCAGTGTCCGAGCAATATCGCTAGGCCAGATCAGTCTCTGGTGCGTGAGCAACACTACTCAGCCAGTCATGCAATCATTCATCATTTACTTTCGAGCAGTCCAGCTTCCGACCGATACCCATTCCTCGAAGTTACGATGCTTGACCAGTCCAGCATCAACCAGTGATCAAGCCAACAATTCTTGTACGACGGTTGATTCACTTAGGCAAAGACACCAAGCCATGCCCCAAGCCTCTCCTGGAGGAGTCGGAGCATGGCTCTCTCGGGCTTGGGGGGGGGGAAGAGAGAGAATGATAGGGCACATTTTGGTAGCACGCCCTTGGACAGCAGTTCACAGCCACGATAGCATCGATGTGGAGCTTCAAAGTCGATGTGGCAGACCACGTCGGCACAATGCCTCAGATTCAAATGACATGACCATCCTCCCATGTTGTACAAGGCAGTGCAAGAGGTGACACACAATACGGAGTTACTCCAAGAAAGTTCGAGATGGCGCCATTGGGTATGAAGCCACCCTAGGAAGTTTGGGACGGCACCGCTTGGTGATGATTCGTGCAGGTCAACTGACATCTACACGAAAGATATGGGTCGACGGTCATTAACGAGCCATCCTCCCATACTGATCAAGGTCGCGCGAGGTAAGCCACATGTTACAGAGTTGCTCCCGAAAAGTTTGAAACGATGTTGTCGGGTACGAAGCTACCTCAAAAATCTCGGGGCGATGCCGCTCGGCGTCGATTTGTGCAGGTCGATCAATGTCCACATGGAAGATATTGGCTGGCCACTTAAGGGGTCAGTGGTCATTAATGAACTAGGTACGATCGACCCCCGTGTGCAGGTATAAAAACCTACCACTTGACCAGTGCTAAAGGTGGACTTTCGAACATTCAACTCACTCTTATTCCACTCAATTATAACTTAAGCTTTGGAGAGGTTGAGTCGGGAAATCCTCCTCCCGACCTCGACCTGAGTGCCAGGGCTGGTAACGAGGAAGCAAGCAACGAGACCCACAGCTCAACCCAACCCAATGCTCACTTTTGCCACTAGAGTCTCTGCATTGGTGACCTTGCAAATCCGAGATCGGACTGAGTCGTGCTACCTTCTCGGCCACAACGTAAAGGTTCACCAACACTTATTATGCACATGCTGTGGCCAAGAATATTTTCACTACATAATACAGCATACAGCATGTAATACTAGAATTATATTGGAGCAGCGAGTATCCAAATACATGCCTTTCCTTTTAGGGAGCTAAACCATATGTGCAGTAGCAGGTGTGGTTAGTCGGGGGGAGAGAGTCGCATCTGCAGTGCCCACCGGAGTTAACGTAGTCATTGCACCACCCTTTCCCCGCCACCCACCGCAGCAGAAACCCTTCCTTCACTACACCGCTAAAGCTCGGCTGCTCGTCCGCTATGGTTTGGTGCATCATCACCTGCACCGTCGAGTTGCATGATCTCCCCATCGAGATCATGTGATTATCGATACGAAACTAATAATATCATAAATTAATTAATTCAAATTAATATCGTTGATAACGTGAAGCAAAAGTTAAAACTTTAGATAAGTGAATCAACGTATCGATTTTAGTTAGATGTGATATGATTATTCTATCCAAGTGGAAAGGGGTTATGTGATGTTTATCTATTTTTTCAAAAAAAACTTATAAACACCTATTTTACTACTATTTAAGGTGTTTTAAAACTCCTTTAAAGCAATTGAAAGTATTCTTTTTAGAAAATCAACAAGCGTGATATTAGAACCTCGATAAAGACCAGTAGAAGTGTGACGATTAAAAAAACAGGAGACCTGTAAATCTAGAAGAAATAATAATAATAATAAGTATTAGAGTAAGTGTTTTTAACCATCTTCTTCCTATCTATAAAGATGAAAATTATTAGTTTTGAGTCATAAAAATGAAAACTCTATTTATTTTATAAGGATTGTGAAACTTAATAAAAAAATAGTTTTATTGAGTATGATCTATAGATCCCAATATTACTGAAGATCAAATAAATGAGAATATAAAGAAAGATACAAGAACTCTTTACATCTACAATAAATAATAAATGAGTCCCTATTTCTTCGTTATAGTCATCAACATTAATATAAGCCTAAAAAATATTAAAAATATATGTTTAAAGGTATAGACAAAGTAAAAATTTTAAAGCTTCATATTCCTTGACTTAATTTGAAACTCTTATAATGAAATATTCTAAATCTATCACTGATTTTTTCTCAAAAATCTTCTATTGTGAACCAAATAAGGTCTTATGGTGAAAATTTAAAAGATCAAGTAGTATTTGAAAAAGTTTTACAAAGTTTATCTTTAAAATTTGCTATGATTTTTATTATTATAGGAGAAGTTAAAAGATACTATTACATCACAAATTATGTTTTTATCTATTAATAGGCTCGTTTTTAGTTTATGAACAAAAAATCAAAACATACTCTTCAAATGAAGATATATTAGAAAGACTAAAAGAAAATTCCAAAAACTAAATATCTCCATGGGGATGTCAGAATAGTAGAGGTTATAGATGATTTAAAATACAAGGTAGAAACGAGGTCAATCAAATGAAAATCAAAATCTAGTTTACAAATAAAAATCTAAATATTTCTCTCTACTTTTACTATAAAAAATATGATTATCTTGAAAAAGATTATTGGAATGAAAATAAAGTAAATTATTATAAAAAATAATAATAATAAAGAATAAAAAAATATTTTTTATAGCATCTAATGAAAAATATTTTAGATTTTTTGGTTTTTAGATGGTGGATGTAGTAATTATATGATAGAGGATAAGAATTTGTTTGAGACTTGATGATTGATCAGATCTACAATGTATATGGAAAATGACAGTAAAATTCAGGTGGAAGGAAAAGGAACAATTATTATGAACACCACATTTGGTAAACAATTTAATAATGATGTGATGTTTATTTCTAGTTTAAAATAAAATCTCATTAGTATAGGAGAATTAAACAGAAAATAATATTATGTTATTTTTTATTATGAAAAATATTTGATTTATAATAAAAAAAATTGAATTAAAAAATTAATAATAACTATAAGGATGGAAAAAAAATGTTTCCTATATTGTTTTCGTATTTTTCCTTATGCATTCACTATAATTATTATGGATGAATCGACATTATAGCATAAAAAAAATGATCATTTGAATTATGATAAATTATAACTGTTAAATCAAAAGAAATATGATAGTTGATTTGCATAAAATTAAAAATAAAATTATTGTTTATAAATCTTATATTTTTGGGTAATAGTATAAAAATTTATTTTTGACAAGTCATTCTTAGAGAGCTAAAGAATAGTTGAAACTTATACATGTAGATATTTGTGGGTTTATACAAACTATGTTATATGGTAGAAGTAAATATTTTTTGTTATTTATAGATAATTACACAAGAATGATGTAGATATATTTTCTAAAAGAAAAGGCTAAAGCGTTCTTTATTTTTAAAATTTTCAAAGCGATAAAAAAAAATAAAATGATTGCTTTATTAAAATTCTACATATTAAAAAGGGGTTGAATTTACTTTCTTTTTTATTTTTTAAAAATACAGGCATTCATAGGGAACTAGTTGCAAGCTATCCATCCTAGCAAAATGCAATGAAAGAATTGAATTATGATCGAGACTATCAAGTGTATGCTTAAATAAAAAAGTAGTATCAAAAAAGTTTTGGATAGAAGACGTAGGTATGATAATATATTTGTTCAACTGCTTTCTTACAAAGCAATATAAGGAAAAATATCATATGAACCATGGTTTAATAGAAAGCCATATATAAGTCACTCAAAGGTATTTGGTTATGTTGTTTACTTTCACGTTCCTATAGAAAAAAAAACTTGATGATAAAAATATTAAATGCATATTTATAGGGTATAATAATTAAAAGAAATAAACTGATTCATGGAGTAGTCTAAATTAACTCATTGGAAGGCTACTAAAGGGGATTTAGGATATATCAAAAGTACTCACTCTCATGATTTATTCTATTCAATTTATAATAATTTTAAACTTCTTGGATATTCGCATGATGATTAGGATGGTGATATGATCATAGAAGAAGCACATCTAGATTTATATTCTATATGAGATATACCACAATCACTTGGACATCTAAAAAGCAATCAATTGTGACACTCAAGCCAAATACATTACGTCATCCTCATGTGTATGTCATGCTATATATAGTTAAGAAACTTACTAAAAAAGATGCATATCAAACAAGAAACAACACAAATTTACATCCATAACAAATTCACAATTATGCTAGCAAGGAACCCATTGCATCATGAAAGGAACAAACATATTGACTTAAAATTTCACTTCTTTTGAGAGCATGTGAAGACAAATGAAGTAAAACTCATTCATGTCAAGGCTCAAAATTAAGTAATTGTTAGGATTGAGTCGGTACTAAGAGGGGGGTAAATTAGTGCTTACGTGAAAATCACATCGATTCAAAAAACTCGTTCGATAAAAGCTCGTATCGAAAATGTGAGTTTAACTTGAAAGCGTTCGTAAGCATAGTGAATAAATAAATTAGTTTGTAATATAAATGAAATGCATAAAGTAAATGCAAACAAGATTTATAGTGGTTCGGTCGTCATGACCTACATCCACTCCCGATTCCTCTTCACTCGAGGCCATCGGCTTTCACTACTGATCTTTCTTCAATGGGCAAAGATCAACTACATTTTTACACTCTTTTCTTATTTTCACAGGCCTAGAAGAGAACATTTACACCTCTCTTTTAGACCTCACTCCTCCCTTAGAAACCTTCTAACTCTATGAGGAAGAGACTCATTAATCTAGAGATATTATAATTTTTACTCATGTATTCTTTCCTCCTCTTTTGCTTAAATTTGTGCATCTCTATACAGGAATATCTAGGATATTTATAGACCCCAAATGGCTTCAAAAATATAGCCAAAAAATGTCTCATCTTGGGTTTACGGGGTCCTGGCGGTACCACCGCCTATGTTGGGTGGTACTATCACCTACAGCACTAACATTAGGTGGTACTACCACCTGACATAGTTTGGGAGACTGTGTTTGGACGGTACCATCGCCTAGACTGGTGGTACCATCACCTGACACTAGATGGTACCACTGCCCAATCTAGCGATACGACCACCTAACATAGTCTCGAAGACTGTGTCTTGGAGACTAAGCCTCTAGCGATGTCACCACCGGTGCCACCACCTGGACCAGCGATGTCACCGCTTGACCCAACTTTTGGGTCACTGAATGGGTATTTCTCTTGGCCCAAAATAGCTCCAATTTGAGCCAAGTTGGCCCTTAATTGAGTTGACATGGTTACACCGGAAACCAACTCAATTAGCCCTCTAAACTACTTCGAGCTAGACAAATTATTACAAGCAAGAATACTAAGTTGGTTAGCATGTCATTGGTTCATCCAGCACTTCGTCCGAACCTTCAATGCACCGTCCTCTCTTACAATGTATTGCCTAATCGACATATTGACCTCCGCAACACCCGATCTCATTGGCGCAATGTTCGATCCTTCTGGCCTAATACCCGAATTCATGGCACGAAGCCTTCTACCGACACATCGACCTTCCTTTGGTCCGACGTCCAATCTTCTGACATGTTATATTCCAGCCCAACTTCTGATTCTTTCTACTTTAATTGTCTCTTCATGATCGAAGCTAGTCATATGTTACTCAAAATGTATATTAGATCACAACTTTATCAATTAGTTTCATCATCAAAATTCAAGATTTAATAATCTCTCCCTTTTTTATAATGACAACCAATTGATGACAGAGTTTAAACCAAACTCCCCCTATCAATATGTCATATTGAAATGAACCTTGAATTCAAATTGAATTCAAGTCAAAGCAATTTTAATCATGATTCATATCATATGCAATACATCCTATACATCATCATAATAAAATCATAAATTTTAAAACATCAAAGTGCATCATATCATGTATATTTTCAAAATCATCAGTACATGCATGATTCTAAATCATCGTACATAATTTCATATCATCATTTTAGGTATAATATGCATGATTATCATCATATCTTCTCCCCCTTTGTTATCAACAAAAAGGAGAAAAGTACAACTAGCATATTTTTTATACATAATTTCAAATCATTACATATATCATGGCATAATTTTAAGTTTTGAAACATCATATATCATCGCATAATATCAAGTTTTTGAAACATTATTACATATATCATCATGAAAGCTAGCAAAGTTTTTTAGATATGAAAGTTAACAAAATTTTTTGCATCTTTTGAGATGTGCAAGATATCATGTTTTCTTTTCTTTGCGATATTCAAGCTAGCAAGTTTTTTGAAAAAGAATGCAATATAGTAAATAACAAGTTTTGCATTATTTTAGAACATGGAAGCTAGTAAGTTTTAGAGATACACAAGTTTAGCAATTCTTGCTTCTCTTTTGATATAAGTTTATAAATTTTGCTTGTTCTTAAATTATGCAAGCTAGCAAATCTTTCTCCCCCTTTGTCATTGTAAAAAAGAAAGGAATGTTACAATAGTGCAAAACTTTTCCTATTACATCATTTTTCAAATCATCATATGAAATATATCAAGAAAAATTAACTTGGTGATGAGATATATAATTTATGAAAATAAAAGAATTATACATAATAAAACTCAAGTCATAAAGCCTAAAAACTGAAGTGACATATCATGGTTAATTTGGATAAATGTCCTCTTTAGTAAACAACAAAAGAATTATAGGAGAACAAATAACAAATGATCTCGATTTATACATAAGAAATCTCAAGTCATCAAGATCATGTTTCATAAAATAAATTCTCAAGTTAAGATTTCGAGAAATTAAGAGAAACCATGATTCATATGAATAGTTCTCCTCTTTAGTAAATGAAAATTAAGAGAAACCGTGATTCATATGCCACACAAGTCAATTTGTAGGTCATCAAAGACCTGATAAATTCTTCTAGTGGAAAGTTGTTCAAGTCCTTGGCTTCTTGAATTGCAATTACTTTAGTATCTCAACTCTTTAGAAAGGATCTTAATATCTTATTAACGAGTTCAAAATTAGAAAAACTTTTACTAAGTGCTTTTTGACCATTGACGACATCCATAAACCGGGTGTACATGTCTCCAATGGTCTCGTTTAGTTTCATGCGAAACAATTCATAACTATGAACCAAAAGATTAATTTTTGACTCCTTAACCCTACTTTTGCCTTCATGTGTGATTTCAAGTATATGTCAAATGTCATAAGCTATTTCACAAATAGAAACTCGGTTGAATTTATTTTTATCCAAAGTACAAAATAAAGCATTCATAGCTTTGGCATTCAAGGAGAAAGTTTTCTTCTCCAAATCATTTCATTCATTCATTGGAAGAGAAGATTTTTGAAATCCAATTTTAATGATATTTCATAACTCAAAATTTATATCAAGCAAGAAAACTCTCATTTGAGTTTTCCAATATACGTAATCTGTCTTATTGAACATAGGCGGACAAATGATAAAGTGACCCTCTTGAAATCTGATAAAAGTCATTTCTCTTAGGTGTTAAACTAAATGAGAAAATGTGGCTTTGATATCAACTGTTAGGATCGAGTCGGTACTATGGGGGGAGGTGAATTAGTGCTTATGTTAAAATCACATCGATTCAAAAATCTCATTCGATAAAAGCTTATATCAGAAATGTGAGTTTAACTTGAAAGCGTTCATAAGCGTAGTGAATAAATAAATTAGTTTGTAATATAAATAAAAAACATAAAGTAAATGCAAACCAGATTTATAATGGTTTGATCGTCGTGACCTATATCTACTCTTGATTCCTCTACACTCGAGGCCACCAGCTTCCACTACCGATCTTTTTTCAATGGGCGATGATCAACTACCCTTTTACACTCTTTTTTCCTTTCCACTGACTCAAGAGAAAACCTTTACACCTCTCTTTTAGACCTCACTAATCTAGAGAGATTACAATTTTTACTTAAGTATTATTTCCCCCGCTTTTGCTCAAATTAGTGTATCTCCATGCAGGAATAACTGCGGTATTTATAGACCTCAAATAACTTCAAAAATAAGTCAAAAAGATCTCATCCTAGGTTTCCCAGGTCCTAGCGGTACCACCACCTGTGCTAGGCAGTACTACCGCCTATAGCACTGACATTGGGCGGTACCATTGCTTGACACACTTTGAGAGACTATGTTTGGGCGATACCACCGCCCAAACTAGTAGTACCACCGCTTGACACTAGGCAGTATGATACAATTGCCCAATTTGGCAATACTACCACTTGACATAGTCTTGGAGACTATGTCTTGGAGATTGAGCCTTTGGCAGTGCCACCGCCTAGACTGGTGGTGCCACCGCCTGACCCAACTTTTGCATCACTGAATGAGCCTTTCTCTTTACCTAAAACAGTCCCAATTCGGGCCTAATTGGCCCTTAATTGAGTTAGCATGGTTACACTCGAAACCAACTCAATTAGCTCTCTAAACTACTTCGATCTAGATAAATTATTATAAGTAAGAATACTAAGTTGTCTAACATGTCATTGGTTTATCCGGCATTTTGTTCGAACCTTCGGTGCATTGTCCTCTCTTGCGGCATATTGCCCAATCGGCATGTTGACCTCCACAACACCCGATCTCCTTAGCGCAATGTTTGATCATTCTAGCTTGATGCCCAAATTCATGGCACGAAACCTTCTACCAACACGTCGACCTTCCTTCGGTCCGACGTCCAATCTTCTGACATATTTCATTCCAACCCAACTTTTAATTCTTCTTGCTTTAATTATCTCTTTATGATCGAAGTTAATCCTGTGTCACTCAAAACGTATATTAGATCATAACTTTATTAATTGGTTTAATCATCAAAATCTGATATTCAATAGTAATTGATATATTTACCAAATCATTTAGAGTTCAACTACATATGGAGTTACTTCTTGACATGATAAATGAAAGAAAAATTAATCTTAAAGATAATGTTGAGATTAAGTTTAATTTTGTCAAAGATAATCTTACTTGACCATTTGTCAAAAGATTTTGATATCTTAAAAAATACATGAATATTTTAAAAAGTAAAAAAATATCTTAGAGATTTTGATAAAAAAAAAAGTAAATTCCTCGTAGAAAATGTTATAATCCCTTGATATGTGTAGGGAGTCATACAATATAATATTGTCAAGAGAAAAGATATTATCTTAAAAATTAAGAAAATCATTAATCTTTGTCATTTATGAATATAGTCTTATATTCACATCTCTTATAAATAAATGAGAGATTGTCAAATGTATACCTCAAGTCAGTAGTGTAAGAGCGAACAAATGCGCAGCTAAAGGATTCAATAGTGGACTAACTTCCATTGTCTATTTACATATGTATTCTACACATGAGATCAATTCAAGCCACTTGTAGACAAGAAGCAGAGCTCACATACCGCTCCCGTCGATGCCGTCTCGGCTTCATCGACATCTGCACGAACGACACACTGCAACCTGTCACACCTATCAGAAGAATTGGTGATCGAAGCACCTTTGGCTACTCTATATAACCGCACCCATGGTTCAGTCACAAACCACTGCTCTTACCTCTCTCTCTCTCTCTCTCTCTCTCTCTCTCTCTCTCTCTCGGCCTCTCAGTCCACCAAGCCATACACCCAGCTCAGATCGGGTTCCAAAACTCGTCCCCCCTTTCCTCCGGCCCCCCTCCTGAAGTCCCATCCGCAAACTTTCCCACGCCTGCGGGGACGCCAATTCGGGCGCCGCCGCCAAGGCCCTCAGGCCGGAGCTCGTCGACCGTGTGCGCGAAGCAGCAGATCTTGCGCCTGCACGCCGGCCACGAGATGCACATCCGGGTCGGGTACCGCGTCGGGTGAAGCCAGAACTCGAAGAACCCGTGGGCGAACTCGCATTTCTGGCCGCGCCGGCACGCCCCCGTCTGCCGGAACTCGGGGCACGGATTGCCGTAGTTGGGGAACCTGCGGAGATCCCGGCGCCGAGCCTTTTCGCCGCGGTTCGCTTATGGGCACGTCATCAATTTGTATTCCGAGAGATTTTTTAAGCCCATATATAAGTATTTAAAGATCCATCGAATTAAAAGTGTCACCACTTAGAAAGGTAGTAGGAAGAACAGCATTAAGTCTCTAGACATTGGTCAATGTCTAGCTTATTGTACACACATAGCACAGCGCAGGCATGGAAGGATCTCCATGGATGGCGATCACGCTCCCCACGGAGAAGATGGTCGCTCTTGAAGCATTCAGCAGTTGGGGATGGGCACCCCGCAACCGTTGAGTGCCTTCTTACCGTTGTCGGAGTTGACGTAGTCCTTCAAGCTCGGGTTCTTCTTGTACTGACAAAAGCAAGGCTGCTGTTCCTTCAACTTGGCGCAGCAGGCGGCCGACGGCCGAGCCCCCGACAGGACCGCCGACGAGCACGGGCTGAGCTCCAAGGGGTTGCAGGTTACCGACGCCGTCGGCGCCGCCGCGGATAAGAGGAGCGCGGAGACGAGAAAGAGCAGCAGTATCGGCTTCATGCTGTGTGCGATCACTGTGATTAGGTCAGATGATGAGGAGAAGCTAACCATATCCACTATTTATAGACCTGAGAGAATGGCTCGGCGGACAAAGGTGAGAGTCCAGTGGATGAGCACCCATCAAAGGAAGATGAGTGGAGCTGCAAACCTCCAAAACTAGATGGCGTGAAGGACGAAGTGTGATGATATTTTTCTTGTTGCACTGAGAGAGTGGAAGAATTGGGTTGTACTCTTCCCACCTCAAAAGCTGATGCTTTGAGCCTTTAGGTTCCTCCTTGGTTGATCTTTTGGTTGCACCATTGATCGTCTCCATTGTTATTTAATACGTCTGTGGGGATATAATGTTGCAATGATAAGAATGGTGCACTCGTTGATTGTACCGTTGATATTTGCATCATTAAACCAACTGGTAGGAGCAAGAACTTGATTTGGATCTCAAATTTGATACTTTGCAAGTAGGGAGATTTCTATAAGTCAATTTTTTGTCGTAAAATTCATAAAAGTATTATACAACAATTGAATTCTTTATAGACAAGGAGTAACCAATGAAGTGAATATTGCCAATAATTATTGAATTATAATTCTTAACCAAAAAATAAAAATACCAAACTTACAAGTGGGAGAGAGGATTTAAGGGTCTAATATTGATCTCATAAATATCTTTCAAACAAAATTTATTTTGATCTTTCCATCATCATTAATTATCCCCCGTTAGTCGAAAATATCTTATATTGGAAGTGTCAATTTGATAAAATAAGCTAAAAACATAAAAACAAAACTCCTTGAAAATAAAATATATGATATGGGAAGAAAAGTTTCCATTCAATTAAAATTTAATCAACATGAAAAAAAAAATCAATGGGCTAAGTTTTCAATTTATGAATTCAGGTTTTTCTATTTTGCATAAAAGGTTATTTTGAATAGGAACTACTTTTGGGAATCACATACTTATTTTTCAAACAACAAATAAAGTGTTTTTTATTTTATAAATATATTTTTAATATAATTTTAAAATTATATATTTTGTACGGACAGAAATGACATTTAATTGAAACTCATCATATGATATTCGATTAAATCGTAGACCAAATTAATTGCGACGATCTAAGTAGCATGACGATGATGTGACGACTACCATTGGGAAGAATCAACCGAGAAAAAGAAGAATCGACTTCAAATACAAGAAACATAGCTTGATGACCAACACAAACCTAAAGTATATCAAAGTAGGTTTTTTGTCAAAAAGAATCAAGATGATCATAGTTTACAAACTAGTTTAGAATCAATGGCAATTCTATTATCACCATTAGGCCTCAAGAAGTTATCCTTAATCGATCAACGTATCACATCATGTGCTATAGCTTCATCCCTTAGCCACCTGTCATCTACAACTTGGTCTGTTGTTCATAATATTTATTGACCATGACTTGAACTATCCTTTACACTGTATATGTTGTCCGTTATGTTATATTTGTCGACATAGAAAATATGCAAATGGAAGACATCTCTAGGAAAAAAAAATTCTTCCTGAGAATACTTATAAATCTAAGTATTGGAGCTCCTACAATCTGATGTTGACGCACACATCAATGCCGTATAATTTTTAAAAAATTTAAAGGGTACAAAAATAAAGATGACTAGTATGAGAAATATAATATGATATTAAAAAAATTAAAAAATATAAATACAAAAATATTTTTTATTTAATTAAAAATATTATTTTACGCATAACTCGTTGATTAAAAAAAATAATTTGTAGTCAATCTTAAATGATTGGGACTTTACGACCAATCATAGTTAATCTAAAGTTTCCACTTTCCACTTGAATAGATAACACTACACCAAACAGAGATCTAGGAAACAAAATAGAGAAAAAGAAGCAAGAAAATGCTTAGGCAAGAAAAGAACGGTTGCCTAGTGTAGGTATCCATTGTAGCTCATGTTCCTCCGGATGCTGTTCTTTCTTCACCTTCACCATCCACTGATCCAATTCCATTATCTATTCACAGAGGAGTTGTAGCTTGTGTTTCTACGGATACAGTCATTTCTTCGTCATAGCTCGTGTTTTCGCAATCCACGGATCCGATTCCATCGCATGTTAGGAAAATCACTTTTACAATTAATAAACAATAATCTTTTTGTTGTGGAAAAAGAGATGTTTCGTGTCCTTCGTGACCGTCACGAGAAAAAAACCCGTTACAATAATGAGTACGTTTATATCGGCCGCTACAAGAAAACACGACTTCTGTTTTCTTGGGCTTTTTGCGAGACAAAAAAAATAAAGGGGTCCGAGTCTAAACATCCGTCGGCCCCTTCGTGCAACCTCTTCGACATGGGTTCCCGCTCTTTTCCTTAATCGACCAAGGACGATCCTCGGCGAATCCGCCGGTTTCCTGGTGATGGAATTGGATCAGTGGATCGCGAAGGTGAAGAAAGGGCAGCATCTGGAGGAACACGAGCTACAACTCCTCTGCTAATACGTACGCTAGGGCACCGTCCTTTTCTTGCCTAAGCATTTTCTTGCTTCTTTTTCTGTGTTTTGTTTCCTAGATCTTGGTCTGATGCGAGGTTAGGGTTTCATGATATGCCCTCAGATCTTCTCTTTACCTCTTTCGTTATCAATTATTCGTTTGTCTGATTTGGGTTCTTCTTGTCTGATAGCTCTTTGAGTTCCCAATATATCGATTTCGTTTGCAAGAAAATGTTCTTTTTAGAATTGAGCGTTGGGAAAATAAAAACGTTGAAATCTTGGTTCTATAATGTGGTAGATTGGGAAGTAGGATGTAGGCACGAGGGAGTGACCAGTTTGGTTAGATTACTCTAGGAGCTGATGTTTTGATGTGAATTCTACAGCATATACATGGAGTAACGAAGCTATTCTAAAGCATCCACACGTTTTGAACCTATTGTTAGGGTTAGTTTCCCAAGTAAATGAGTGTTAGGTCTAAGACATAAGTGTAATGTATAATTATCTGATGACCAAAAAATGTAACTATTTACTAACAAAACTCAAGTCGTGATTTATAAAGTTTCATTTCTTCTGCTTGGATGAGAGGGTGAGATGGATGGGAAAATTCATGGCTTCAGATTAACTGCATTTTCAGGGGAAGTTCTTATTCAATCAACCAACGTGATCCCCATCAATTACCTTTTATACTGTGAGATGTCTAATATCAATTACCTTCCAATTGTGCTGTCTAGGTTGACTTTTTATAAGAATGATCCTCATTCTTTATTGCACTTTTAGGTTGTCCAAGTTAGTCCAATTTTACTAGAATTGTTCTATTGTGATTGTTTCGAACAATGAATTCATTTTTTGCAGAACATATCTAGGAGAAAGTTTCTTTCTTCAGTTGTTCTATGGACAAGCTAAAAGTTGGTGAAACCAGTGTTTATAATTTCACATGCTAATGCCACTTCTCCATGTTAGTGCTTAACATTATGGCTAATCTCTTGTTTAGGTCCTATCGTTATCTGCACGATATTGTCCTTTCAATTTAGATATAGAGAAAATTCTACTCATTCTATAATCTCTTCCTAAATATTTGACAAGAGATTTTATCCAAGAAAAAAATAACATTATCTTTTTATCCTTAATCTGTCTTCTGCAAATGGTAGATTTCATGTTTCTGTAAATCATAATTTTTTTTAATAATCTGGACTATTATATTCATCCTAAATAGTTTAAGGAGATTCTTATTGAGGAATCAAATGTACAGCCTGTTAGTAGCCCTGTGACTGTTTGTGGTGACATCCATGGCCACTTTCATGATCTGATGAAACATTTTCAAACTGGAGGTCATGTTCCCAAGACAAGTTACATATTCATGGTGAATTTCTCATTTTAAGCAAATTGAAGATTTTTTTGTGTATTGTATTATGTAAGAATACCAATATGAATTTATGGTACAAACTTTGCGTACATCATTGGCAGGGTGACGTTGTAGATCATGGCTATGACAGTCTGGAGGTTTTCACAATTCTTTTGCTTTTGAAACCAGGTAAAATTTATGTTGGTGTTCATCTTTTCAATCTGCTTTCTACTAAGTAAATTGTATGCATGACTTTGCAAGAATCAGGAAGTAGATGTGTCAGCACAAGTTTCTGTTGTTTCTTTATCCTTTATACATGTATGAAAGTTAACTATCATCTCTATTATTAATTACTTTGGATCTTTCTTTTTCTTAAAAGTCTACCTTCCCAATGTGGAAGCCCCAGCTACTCCAAACTCCTAATATTTGTACATCTTATTCGAAGAGCAATTACTCTGTCGTATGAACTCTTGTAGTGTTCATGTTCATTTTATATTGGAGGTCGTTGTAGATGATAAATATAAATTCTTTTTTAAAAAGCCCACTTCTTTTTTTCTCTTACTTTCCTCTCTTTTTCTCTCCTATTCATTGTGCAACTTTAACAAAAAGCTGCATCACTCTTTTTAAAAAGAAATATGGGCTTATGGTTTATGGACACCACCATCAATGAAGGCAATTGGGAACGTATAACTTTGCTGTTTGAACCTGAATGGTTTCTTAATTGATCTGTATGCAAGGAATGTGTCACTTTCTAAGTTCCAGATTCAATTTCTTAACTTCGCATTTTGACATTCCTGTTGTATCCTAGATTGCTTTGCTAGTAGTTGGCACTAAAGATGCATGCATATCAGGCCATTGTCTGCTGCTATTCAAACTAATTTAGCATTATACATGGTTTTGTAGCACTAATTATACGGATTAGAATGGCATCACAAGCTTTCTTTTTGTTCCTTTTTATTTAGGATTAGTATTTAAACACATAGTGCCAAATTTTCATTATGTTGTATTTTGGAATGGGTATATGACAGTCTACTTCTTGCATTTCTGATTTAATTTCTTCACAATAAAAGTATTATAATTTGTATGCATAACATCAAATTTTGGACATTACTCTTCAGCTTCTTTGAACATAATCTTTGGCTTCATTGGTGACACTATAATTTATTTGAATTATGTATCTTTTATGTTTCTATTGTTCTAGTTGCAAAAAAAATTAATTATTTTGATATCTTCGGAGTGTTATGTTTAAATAATCTTTTTGTCTTTCTTATCCTTGGCTATTACAACCATTTTATTGAGAAGAACATTGAGTTTGATTTAATTTAACTTTTTATCTTCTGGTCAATCAGGTACCCTGCAAATACCACTCTTTTATGTGGCAATCATGAAAGCAGGCAATTAACACAGGTATTGAATCTTTTGCTGTTATGATGATTATAAGAAGCCCCAAGACATGCTATATTGATTTTATTTGGCTCTTAAAATGCTTATGAAAGTTGAACTTTTACAGAGTTTCTTTTAAAATGCATGTCCTAGTTGATATTTGTTTTGCCTTGTTTAATAGTGTCTCTTCTCTTCATATTTTATTGTTTTTGCTACAAAGTAATTTGGCAATCGAAACAATTTATATGAATTTTTATTTCTGTTTATTGCTGATGATGAATGTTTCTCTCAGGTGTATGGATTTTATGATGAATGCTAGAGAATGTATGGGAATGCAAATGCATGGCGGTATTGCACAGAAGTTTTTGACTACCTTACTCTATCAGCAAACCATAAATAGAGCTGTAAACAGGTTGCCTTTTTAAGTACATATATTTATGTTGATATAGCAATATGCTATGATGATCAACTAGGTATGATAGAATATCCTGACCAATCAGGATTTAGATATCTATTGATTTGAATCAAAAGGCTTCCTATTTGAAATTGAGGTAAATTTCGAATCCAGATTGCATTCAGTCGAACCAGGTAAATCATTCTATTCCCTCAGCTAGTGTCCATGATAATCTAGTAGTTCTTTTTGATTTGAATTGAGAGATGTCCTATTTGAATTTGAGGTCAATTTCACCATCCCATTACATCTCAGGGAAGATTCTGATGTTTGACAGCATCATATGAGATTGTCAGCCTAATCCAGCCCTTTGATAAAGGCCCAATCTACTAGTTTGAAAGAAAGACCGTTGAATGGTACATGGCTATTCAATTTTTATGAGAACTTCTCTCTTTAAATGGAATTTTTAGACATGAAACACGAGAGAGAAATGGTAGTCCAGGTATTAAACTGAACATTTACGTGCTAATGTACGAAGTCATGCTTGTGCATTGGTATAATCTCACACCCTCATGGTAGGTGTCAAATCAATGTAAACTTTTTCATCATGTGGGATCCTTGGGAGTGTTTTAGCTGTTTTTGGCAGAGATTATATATCTCAATGTTTTTTGTTTCTTTTCTGGTTAACAGATATGGGTGATTGATCACAGCTGTGAAATTCCTCATGAAAGTCCTTTTGTGATCTTATGTGGGGTGAATCAGAGGAAATTGATACGTGGGCTGTCAGTCCTGAAGGTGCAGGTTGGCTCTTTTGATCTAGGGTGCAGCAGAGGTAAGCAAAATTTTCTGCATTGAGAATTGGGATTTGAATTGATTTCCACTGATCAAGAGTTTCTTGTTGATTCTATAGTTCAATCACATAAACAAGCTCGATCTTGTTTGTCGTGTGCATCAGCTGGTCCAGGAAGGCCTGAAGTACATGTTTGACAAAGGGCTTGTAATTGTGAGTTCATCATTAGCATAAATAGTGTTTCTCATGTTAATTTATGGCAGAAAATTAGCTATTTTTTCATTAGATTTTTTCATTCTCTTAGTTGTGCTGATGTCTGAATATTGCACAATTCTTGATCAGCTTGGCTGTGCCTAATTATTGTTACAGGTGTGGGAATGCAGCTTCCATATTGAGTTTCAATAAAAAAATGGTATGATAATGATCTTGATGCTTTAATTGGGTGT
>LVTN01001016.1:21253-37990 GCA_001649415.1 Musa itinerans | reverse complement strand
ATATTTTTATTTTTTTTTTTTTTTTTTTTATTCCATGCACCTTTGGTGCTCCTTAAGAGTTTTGCATTTAAGTTTGATATCAAAATTTATGAATGCATAAAACTTGTGGAGGTACCTTTTGTGATTTCAAGTTTCTGTGGGAAATTGAAATCAAAACCCATAGGTGAAAAAGTTACGTTTGATGAATGGCACTTCAACCATGTGATCTGAATAGTTGCATTCCTATCCTTTATCTAACAATTACTTCATGAAAACAGGAAAGAGAGGTGAAGTTCTTCACCAAAACCAAGGAGAATAATCAAATGCTAGGGCCGAGGAGTGGGATTCCTTATTTTCTTTAAAAGCAGTTGTCAGATTGTTTGGTTTCATTTTGTATACCTCTTAAATCATGCCACAGACATGAGCCTGAACCTATAAGATGTTCTATGTAACGAGTTTGGGCTTCAGATATGTTGATTATTGCTGGTCAGATCCTGACATGTTGGAAGCTGATTGGTTTAGCTGCATATATTTTGTATTATGATACTTGCTACAGCTGTTTCTTGCCATGTATGTCTTGACAACGTCATTTTCTTGCCAATCAAAGGTTAGTGGTACATCTTGTTGACGAAATTTCATCTAATGAAAATTTTTTCAGGGGTCTATTTTTCAGTTCTCACTAAATTTAGTTGTTATGTTGAACATCATTCCTACTTCCTGTGATTCTCTAAAATAGATTGTCATAAAATATAACTTAAAATCTGGTTAGTGTATATAATGCATGCTACGTGGTGGAGGAAATGATGCAGGTTCTCATGCTGAAGAAAAAGCAGGCCATTATGCTTGAGGTCAGTGTGTGAACTTTTCTTGTCATTTAGGTTCTGTTTGTTAAGCGAAACCTAGGTAGAAAAATACTTACCTTTTTATTAAACTGAGATGACGGAATATAGCCTTAGCCTCCTTGAACCATCTTATGCAATGTCCTCATCCAGCCAGTCTATTTAAACAGTAGAAACAGTATCCCAACCATGGGGGTCAGAAGCATGCATTTGATGCTCTCCTTAGGCAAAGACAAGGACAAGATAAGTGATGACACCTTTCTCTATTTCCCATCCATTGTTTTGACACGAGGGCCAGACCCACGAAATGACCCACCCAAAGTGTCAATGCATGTGCATCGAATGAGTCGTACAAAGACTCATAAACATGTAGCCTTTTTGTATCACAACAAAAAGGAGACGCCAATCTCAATTTTCATGGATCGATGAGACCCAAAAGATGCCCATGTAAGCAACACGAGTGGCACGAATCAGAAGGGAATAGTGTCCATTGACGGTTGGATTTGTTATTTGACGAGGTACACTGTAATTTATAAATATTTTTAATTTCATATAAATAATTATATTAATCGATCTTATTTAATTGGATATGTCCAGAATTGAAATATCTAAATTGGATTCATAGATTTGGGTTGATCGTTCACCCTATTAGGCTCAGATTAAATTTAATCAAAATAAAAAATTAATCAAATTATTTTTTTCTTGAATTTGATTCAAATTTGATTAATCAAATTTAAATTAGTAGTCAAAATATAATCAAGATTAAGTTTGATAAAAAAATATTTGATTAAAATAAAACAAATTAATTAATTTTATAGTCAAGGACTTAATTTAGAAAATTATAGTTTTTGAAGGGTAAAATTATAATTTTTATTTAGGATATATAAAGGGAATTTTTGATTTTTGAAGGGCATAAAAAAAAAATAACTACAGGGTTAGATTGATTTTTTTTATATTTTGAATGGTAAAGATGTTCTTTTAAAAGGAAACCTAATTGTTATTCCTTTCCATGGTCATTGTGGAAGGCACGGTCGTCGCTTGTGCATGAGCATCACCTGCACCTGTGTATCGCCCGTTGCCTACGGTGGGGTGGCTACCCTTACATGTTTGAATGGTGACCTTGTTGGTAATTGCATCGTGTCATTGTGCTCATGTGCAAGGTAGAACACCTCAATGATAATAGGTGCATCGTTGATCGAGAGTCGGCACACAACTATGCACACGCATTGATCGATGACTCCATGGTTGTCATGGCTCATGACTATGCCCGCACATCCAACTACTCAACTTTTGGGATCGCAACCTTTAGCGTCCAATTGATGTTAATTGTGGCCAGCAAGCGTTGCCGCAATGGTGCTTCCACTGGGTACGCAATCACTACTCATGATTAGGCTAGCGATCACCGAAGATCGTTGCCCTTAACAATACTAATGTCGGTAATAAGCTGTCATGTCCATCAATCAAGCATAAGGAACCTCACATCACCTGCAAGTAGATAATAGGTCGAATTATTTAGAAAAACAAATTGGAAATACACATAAATCATTCAAGCATCGTAAATCAAAATCGAATAATACATTTTCATATGCGAAAGTTGTTAACAAATATATCTAAAGTATTTGATTTCACAAACCTAACTCTAATACTAAATGTAAGCATAAATATCATCCTTATGCTACTATTATATGAAAAATTTTAATGTCAAAATTTGAAATCAAATAACAATAGATCTAAATTTATGATACGTACTTTTTAATACAATTCAAAAAGGCTTTATTTGATTTACGAGTGCACTGTCATCGGATCCAAAAGCTATCGTGATGTCAAATTGTAACGAAAACTAGATTTGTCTTCTCTATCTTTTCCTATTTTTCATAGTACCATTATAAGCGATGGATTAGGGATAAAGAAAAGATGAGAGAAGATATATAATCTCTTAATAATGTTACATATCAATGTATTGTAATTTTAGTCCCTAAAATATCCTATCTATTTATAAGTGAGAGCAGAGGGTCTAGGATAATAATTAGGAGAGACCCTTCCATCAATGTCATCTTCCAAGGAATCATATCATAATCGGACTTCCTTAAGATCGATCGATAACTATAATTAGAATTCAATCATATTTATAATATATATTACATAATTAGATAGAATCATATAATCTAACACCTATACATCTACCATCTCCCATATCAAGCAAGAAAGTCCAACACTAAGAACGAAGAGTATACAAGAATTATATGAGATGACAAACCATATAATTCTTAGTGTATACAAGAACGTAGAGTATACATTAGTTTGTATGATGCAGGCTGCGAGGAGGAAGAAATGATGCAGGTTCTCGTGCCGAAGAAAGCAGAGCATTATGCTTTAGGTCAGTATGTGAACTTTTCTTGTCATTTAGGTTCTGTTTATTAACCGGAATCTGGCTAGAAAATATTTACCTTATATTAAACTGAGATGAAGGAATATAGCCTCAGCCTCCTTGAACGCAATGTCCTCATCCAGCCAGTCTATTTAAATAGTAGAAACAGTATCCTGACCACGGGGTCAGATGCATGCATTTGATGCTCCCCATAGGCAAAGACAAGGACAAGATAAGTCGTGACACCTTTCTCTATTTCCCATCCATTGTTTTGACACCAGGGCCAGAGCCAGGAAATGACACAAAGTGTCAATGCATGTACATCTGATAAACAATGACAGTATCTATTCTTTGAAAAATTTAGGTTTCCAACAATGGCCAATAATTTTGGATTTATTTTGACCCTAATTTCTATCCTATTGACACACATCAGCATAAGTGAGCCAAAATTAGAATCACTTTCATTCAAAATTTTGCTAAAATCTGTAGGTACTACGAATACTTCTGTCGAAAAATACCCCCATTGCATTGTTACATGCTATTCATATACTACTGTATTCTACACCCCTTCAAGGCAAAAGGTTCTTGCAGAGATGAGTCGAGGGTGGCATGTCTTGTGTTCTACACTCCTTTCTAGTTTTTTCTAATTTTTGGTCATTAATTGTTGAAATAAGAAATTTCTATATTGAATATGTGATTGAATGTAACTTGAGTATATTTTGAGTGTAAGTCATTAAAGTATTCCGAAACCTATTCAATCTTTTTTAAAACTATCATAACATTGTTGTACAATATTTAGTATCATTTTTATTATTTTTTTAAAATTTTTGGATCATTAGTTATCGAAATAGGAGATGTGTAAAGTATGTGTAACTCGAGTGTAACACAAGTAGAATTCTAATAATTATACTCTAAACATATCAACTTCTCTATACCAATCATAACATAATTCTAATATGTTTAGTATTATTTATCCTATTTTTAAAATTTTAGATTATTTTATAATTTATTTTTTAAAATATATACTGTAGTTTTGGGTGGTATGTCACCTAGCCTACGGCAGTACCATCGCCCCAGGTTAGTAGAGCATTGGGTATAGGTGATACTTCGCTTGTCTATGGTACACGGACACTGCACTTGTAGGACTTTAGCCATGTGGTCATATGATAACACCATTCCAACACATATCTCCTTTTATTTTCTAACATATATCTCAGGTTTCAAAGGATTGCTATGGCCATGACCGGCACACAATTTAACTAAGGTCATTGCATCAACTTTCTGGAGGCATAATCTGCCACCAAATATCTTCCCAAATCACCATGTCTGACTAACAAATTCATACACAAATTCAAAAGTAAAAACAAAAGGAACATCTAGCCAAGATATAGGCATTTGTGCTCCTTTCATTCTTAAGCGAAAAATCAACTAATCAAAATAGAAGTCATCCACAAGCTATAAAAAAATCTAATAACACCAAGAAATCACTTCTGAAATGATCAAACAATTAGAGAAAAAATATATCATAGTTCTGCTAGTAATAAAATGTCAATTATGCATAAATTGACTAACCCGCAACCAATTGAATCCAAAATATTCTACTATACATAAAATCGGATGTATAGTCATCGTTCACTAATTGTGACACTCAATATATGGACAATTATTGGAGCTAGAGATTTTGACTTGATCGATTTGAAGCATAAGACAAACCACAAAGACTTAAAAATTGATCGACAAATCATCTATTACAAGGATACTATCGATGAATTAGATAAAAAAGCAACGATATAAATAAAAAGAAAAATGGTGCTCAAGCATGAAGTAGACTAACGGAAGAACAAACGGAGTAGGAAGCTAACAATGATGGTGCCACCGCCAAGGCTTAGTGGGATCTCTTTCTCTCTTCTCTGACGATGGTGACAGGGTAGGAAAGAAGCTGATGACGACGACAATGCCAACAATGAGCCTCAACGGGACCCTTTCCTCTCCTCTTAGCGATGGCAACAAGGCAAGAAGTTGACGATGATGGGGTGAGAAGTAAGCCGATAATGATAGTGCCACCACCGAGGCTCAATGAGATTCCTTCCTCTCCTCTCCAGTAATGGTGACCTGCTACTGCTTTCGCGAGGGCTAGGGCTTACGCTAGGTTAGGCTAGGATGGAGATTAAGTGATAGCGACAGAGATTACGATAATGGTGACCACCACTGGCAAGAAGGTTGACAAATGTTGTTGCCCCATTGGTCGAATGGGGGTAGTGTAGGGTAATTTGGGAGAAAATGGACAATCTAGGTAGGAAAGAAATCAAATACTTAAGTTTTTATTGAACTAGTTTGGTTCGGTTCAAGTTAAACAAATCGGTTCAACCCTAAAATACCAGAGTCAAATAGGATCAACGAACAATGACTATCTTTTTTTATTTTATAAAGGTTATTTTTATCATAGTACGAAAAGAGTGCCCTCGGATAAAAACTAAATATAGGGCACCATATGATAAAACCCTATTATTGATGATTTTTTTGGGTAAGTTACCACATATATATATATATATATATATATATATATCACTTTATATACAAAATTCGTTTTATCCCAAAATTTTGATGATATCAACAATATTAATCGATCCTTCAAGAGTTGGTTTGGAAAAAAATAATTGATTGGAGTTAAATACAAAATTCTTCTATTTTAGTGAGCTATATATGCATATAATATAGTAATTAAATCGTACTATATTGTTTTTGGATTAAACAGTGAGCATTTGGGAGTAAGACATGACCAATCAATTCAACACAAGCAGTTCAATGAATCTTGATGTGGACTTCACCAAAAAGGTGAGTTCTCCATCAAGTAGTATTTATGCTGGCTACAAAACTCATGCTATTTCCATCTCATGTTTAGTCCTCTAATACAATTAATCAACAGGATGCATTTTTTGGGTGAATGCATTAAGATAACCTCAAAGGCTTTAATTACAATGTCAACTTCTCACATGTGATGCCTATACAGGTTGATTCTAGAGGTAGCACCACTCAACCAACAGCCAAAACCATGCTTCATTTGATAGACAATGATGATCATAAACCTTGTTCACTTGGTGTATATAATGTAGATATTAGATAACTGCTCCACATTTCTTACATGTAATGTCATGAACCTTCTTCTTTATAGCAACTAATTCTCTTTTCCAGCTGAAGGAAAAGGAAGGGGATTTTGACTTCATGACAGATTGGGTATACAGATTGAACAGGAATAAAAGCTTAAAATTAAGTTGCTATGTACATGTAGCAGGAAATCTGAGTATCAACTATTTTTCTGACACTTATGAGATAAGATCATTCCAGAATGGGAGATCAAATGGCAACTTTATAACTCCAGATGCAACCAAGAGGAGCAAAAGCCACACTGGTAAGATGTTTAGACATACTAGCAACAGGATTCTTTGCCCTGCAAAAGTTTCATGACATTAGTTGAGAATTCGGTTGTATGGATGAAATTGTAACATATATAAACATAATGAAGATTGTCAGTGAATTAAATTCAACAGCTATCAGAAGTCAGAAAATATGAAAATATGACATAGAAACTCAATGGACAGAGAGAGAGATATATATTCTCTGCATATTATCCCTTTTAGAAGTTTCATCTACAATCAATTGGCATATGAAACAGCGCAGAAAGGTGAAAAGGAGGCACTGCAACTCTAGAATAATCATTCTTTGTCAGATATCTACAAGCAGACATTTCTAGACTCCTAATTGCTTAATAGACTTGAGGAATCAGTTATACAAAAGAATCCTTTACTGAATGCTAGTGATGCAGAAGAGCTACATAATGAATCAGTAAAGTGGATAAGTTGCAGATAAACAATTTTACACTTGCGGAAATAGCTTCATACCTTTACCGGAAATAAAACCAAGAGATTGAGGAACCTACTGATGTTTGTGGAAATTTTGGATCACAAGATGGAAATAAAATTGAATGGAACACACAAAGTGTTTGCACTCAAATAAAAACTTGGATCTATTCAGAGCTGCCAAACATAAGCAGATTTTGTTTGATACATAAGCACATATGAAGAGATATATTATTGTTTGTAACCATTTATAATAGCAACCAAACTATAGAATCCACATTGAGAAAGGTTAAAACAGTTGGTCTTTGATGTGGCCTGACTCCCATTGATCAACTAGATGGCACGGTTCATTCTTACGGGCCTCCCTTGTGATAGACTGTGCAGGAAGGAAACATGGTGACTCTCTCACTCATGTCATCTGTTGGCAATTTGAACTTCAAGCTTGATTCATAAGTTTGCCAAGGAAATTGAAATCAGTGAACTCCTTTTAAACTAGAAAATAAGAATCAATCAATGATACACATAATTTGATAGTTTTGTTTTATAGGTTCAACCACAGTGAACTATGATTCAAGAAACACCAGTTGACTTCATGATCAATCCATCATGATGGCATGATCATCCTACAGAACATTAAGGAAATCACCCAAACAAGGATATGGTCCTTCCATACTGTATCAAGCCATCCGTATAAGATCATTAATTGCTAAGACAGCAACCCCAATTCCATGAAGAAAGCCCTTCCATACTGAATCAAGCTTGGCAATCAACTTAAAAGGCAAGAAGAGCTACAGACCTTTTTCTTCGGCGGCAATACTTAGCAAACTGGAAACTTGAGCAAGAGAAGGAACGAGAGGGAGAGTGACGGGGGTACCGGACTGCGCCTGGGCCTCGGTGCTGTCGACCACCCACTCGGCGGCCTTGCGAAGCTTCCTCTCCGCGGGGCTCTCGTCCTGCAGGAATCCAAGAAACGGCGAAGAAGAGGACGAGGAGGAAGAGGCACCGTCAGGTGAGCGGAAGGGGTCATCGACGACGCCAATTGCTTTCTGGACCTCCGCGACGGAAGGCTGCTGCTTGCGGGGCGGCGAGCCATTCACTTTGCGGCGCGGCCTCGTGGTCTTAGACGCGACGATGGTTGGCCTGCCGAGACTCGACTTGGCGCTGGCGACCGGAAGAGAACAGCACCCTCGTACTCCTAATCCTTCTGCTGCCACCGCCGCCCAACCCATCCGCCTCTCGAACACAACCTGCAACTCCGCCTTTGGATATGCCGTGCAGATTAGAGATATTTTCACATCACCACGTATATACATATATAATCATTAATCTAAAATTCATAAATAATTGAACTATTATCCCAAAATATTTAAATAATAAAATATGCTAAAAATAATTTTCATGAAAAAATAATAATACTTAAATGCTCGGGTCTCTACTATACATATTATTTTATATAAGACTCAATAATAAGATATACAAATTTTTCTTCTGTCATGGCCCTCCCCCCAATTTTTAGCCTATCTTAAAATCAATAATATTATAATTTAATAATAATTTATGATTCAAACATACGTTTAAAATCACTGAGAAAACATTCAATTCATTCACATTTATAATTTTATAATTCATAAAATCTGTATAATTTAAAATCATATATCACATCACTCAATGAATAAATCAACTCAATAATAACTACCTCATAAATACATAAGTGTGGTATTTTATACAATCACAAAAGCTAATATTTACCATGTGTTTATATCATTACACAAATTAAACTTAATACTCTAAAATCCTAAACATGAAAGGTCTTTTAAACTTTTACAAAATTTAAAAATTTAGATATACTATCAACATTCAATTATACACCATTGTACTTATACAACAAAAACATATCATCCACTAAACTTTTACTATTTTATATAAAAATTAATGATAAATTTTGATATTTTTACTATTATTTTATTTAGTGGTAGTGGAAGAGACTTTCTTACCGAAGATTGAGGATTCGAAATTTTAACTTATATATATTTTAAATATGTTATATAATTTATTTATAATGTTAATAGTTTATCATAAGATTCTAGAATCGAATCTTGAATTGATATATTTTTATATATATAATTAGTAAAGACATCGATAATTTATCACAAGATTCTAGAATCAAATCTGGTAATCATCATTCAAAAAGAAAAATCATAAATTATAAAGTAATATAATTCTTATATAGTATTCAAAATATATGGAATCAAAAAGAAGATTCAAAGCAAGTATTACTGTGTCATTTAAAGTCAAAAAATGTTCAACGATCCATAAAATATCATGAATTATAGTTGAAAAGAGCGAAGGTGAGTCATTCTTATATAATATTCAAAATATGTACTAATATTTCATCGTCAACTTTCACATGCGAACATTGCGTCTATCGACCGTACACTTGCAGTCTGCACAAATAATAAAACAAACGCTGTCTATATTATTATTAAAACAAAGTCCTCCTAACTATATTTGATTATAACATCTACTGTTTTTTACATAGACTCAGCGTAGGTCAATCCGATCCAACCCCAAAACTTAACTTGCGTTAGTAGATTTTGGACTAATCTGAATCTGTACTAAGATCAATATCAAGGTCTCGATTTATCCTTTATGATCGATCTCCTTAGTTGCTTGCAGTTACTTTTTTTTTTTTTTTTTTCTTGCTGATTAGGAAGACAAATATTTTTTGCGTCACCTATCAATGTTTAGTTTATACCAATTAACCTCTAACTAAATGCATCATATCATCTTCCCCTTTTTGCATTTAAAATAAGGTTCCCCTGTCGATCCACTAGTAGAACAGCAACTTCAGAAAAATTCTCTCTATCACCTCGTGATCCTATAATTACATTCGATGCTGTCATATTCTTTTACTCATTTTCAGAACAATCTGACAGTACGACTTCACTCGTAAATCCTTTCTCTCTCTCTCGTCATGTTGTAGTCGCCAAATTTGAACCAGCAAATGTGTGTGATGAGCCAATCCACTCATTTAACATGTTGGCATTAACATATACGTATATGTAGTAGTAGTAGTAGTACAAGGAAGCTTCAGAAGCGTTCAAAGAGCAAGTTAATGGATTTGATTTAGTACTTGGCTGCGAAGTAGAAGAGCCACCCATGTGCTCACCTAATCTCAACAAAACAAATCAATCAAACCACACCATGACCACATTATTTCCATGCATGTATGCATGCAAGAGGAGTATGGAAACAAGATGTGAAGGTTATCCAAACAAGTAGTTCAGAAGACTCCAAAACATACCTGATGTTGAAAAGAAGAGAAGTTTCTTTGAGAATCCGTCGGACGAGTGTAGCACGACAATGTCATGACAACCAAAGGATGATTGCTTTGCAAAAGGCGTTCTCAGCAGAATCCCAGGAACGAGACACAAAAGAGACCTAATGTGGGGGGGGTGGGGAAGAGCCATGAATTGTCTGATTTAAAGAGAATCTGTGTGCAGACACAGGATGTTGAGAAGACTGGGGAGACCATTGATGTCAAGTTCATTGCAGAAAGAAGGTCTTCCTCTCTTGTTTCTTGAGGTTATCCTCTTGATATCTTTAAAGATTCCTCTCTCTCAGTATTCCATTCTCTCTTTCTTTGAGAATCACATCATCCATAGTCCAAGCAGTTGGTATGGCAGTCCTCCTGGCTCCTGCATTTTAAAGTAAGATAGCACTCACAGAGAGACCTAAAAAGATTCATGAAGACGTGTATGCCAATTGAAGTTAGACAATAGGAATAAACTTATGCAACTTGATGTTGGATTAGGATGTCTGAGTCTATCCTCTCCCACGACGACCAATGGGATGTATAAGACGATGGGCTCATTCCCTTTCCCCATTAAGGAGTGTTGTGGAGATTTTTTACTCTTAGTTTATTTGAGATATTGTTGCCTGAATCATAAGAAACTCAATCCCTCACAATGATACAGTGATGAGAGCAAGATTTAAAGGGTAATAATGTCTACTGAGATATGTTCTAGTTTGGTACATGTCAAAATCTGTGATTACATGTCTGCGGTGACATGTGAGAGAGGAATAGCAGAGAAGACAATGCCAAGGTCAGCGCCATCAGACACAGCAGCAGCAAAACCCAGGGGGGATGCACTTACTGAGCATGGCCACATATCTATCTGAATCATATGCTCACCAACTTGCCTCTTCTTTGGTTCCCACACTCATGCCCGTGCCACACCATCCTCTACCCTCAACCACAGTATGAAGAGAGCACATCTCGGCCAACTCACCTACCCTGTAATGAACCTTCTTCTTCTTCTTCCTCAGCGTCACTTGAGTTGACCCTCACCAGTACCACTTGTATCATGAGATCTCCCATATCCTATATAACGCCACCGTTCGAACTAGTCATCGAACCCCTTCCGAATCTCTTCTTCAGAACCTTCGTCCACATTTTTGATACCTAAGACCAAACAGATCTCTTTGCTCGTCGTGACATGGAGACGAGCTCCATAGGAGATGCCTGGGGCGAATCCAGGAAGCGGGATGAGTCACGCAAGTTGCCGTCTTCCCGTTACAAAGGCGTCGTCCCGCAGCCCAACGGCAGGTGGGGCGCGCAGATCTACGAGAAGCACCAGCGAGTCTGGCTCGGCACCTTCAACGCGGAAGCCGAGGCCGCGCGCGCCTACGACGTCGCCGTGCGGCGGTTCCGAGGCCGCGACGGCGTTACCAACTTCAAGCCGCTAAACGAGGCCGACGACGATGACGCGGCAGAGCTCTCCTTCATCGGTTCTCGTTCCAAGGTGGAGATCGTGGACATGCTCAGAAGGCACAGCTACCACCACGAGCTACAGCAAAGCAGACGATCCTTCGGTGCCGACAAGATGAAGACCGCTCCCTCTCGCGGTGCGGCCGTTGCCGGCGCTACGGAGTCACCTGTTGGAGCAAAGAGGCAGCACCTCTTCGATAAGGCGGTGACGCTGAGCGACGTCGGGAAGCTCAACCGGTTAGTAATACCGAAACAACACGCCGAAAAGCACTTGCCGCTGCAGGAGGCCGGCGGCGGAGCCAGCAATGGCATGCTGCTAAACTTCGAGGACGCTTGCGGGAGGGTTTGGCGCTTCCGGTATTCGTACTGGAACAGTAGCCAGAGCTACGTGCTGACCAAAGGCTGGAGCCGGTTTGTCAAGGAGAAGGGCCTCGAGGCCGGCGACGTGGTCTCCTTCCAGAGATCGACCGGGCCCGAGAAGAAGCTCTTCATCGACTCCAAGGCACGAGCTGGTCGCGGGCATACCGCGGTTCCCACGCCACGACAACCAGTCCAGCATTTTAGGCTCTTCGGCGTCAACATTGTTAGAAATCCGGCAACGCACAGAGATGATATGGGGTTGATATCATCACAAGACATGTTCAAGAGGCAACGCACAGAAGCTTTGTAGTGTTGCCGGAATGTTTCAGTTGAAGTGTTTGTGTACATTGAGAGAGAGAGAGAGATGGAGAAGCTGCAGCCCGATCAACATACTGAGAGCATAAAAAAGAGTCTTTTTCCCTTATATTGTCCGGTTTCCTTCATTCAATCAGTTCAAATGGGCTGTTCATGTAGCTTCCTTCACTCCAACAGGAATAAGTACATCTATGTGATATTGATTATATACTAGACTACCATCATGGTTATTCTATTCAACGGTGAGGGAGAAGGCATCTGCATGCACAAGCTGACAAATGAAACAGGAACGGAAAACTCTCTGCACAGCTGGGCAAGCTAAGGGATCACTGTAAAATCAAATCAAGTTAGGTTTGAGTGTTTGGCTTGGCTGGTCTCACGTTTCTTTTCTTTGGTACCATCCTACAGTGTGGAATACTACAGCCTAAGACTAGCAAGAGTAGCTTCCATCTTGACAAACCGATGGAACAACCAGGGTTGGATTTCATCTGACATCTGAGACTGTGTGTGCATTGCTTAAAGCTGGGTGAGAGACGGACGAGCTTCTCCAAGTCTCATTCTACGGATGAGGATGATGATGATGATGCATGGTTGACCCAAGCCCTGGTTTTGCCATGAGATAAGGCCTTTTGACTGAAACTTTCTGACTGTTTCTTGCTAATTATCTTCTCTGTTCTTGTATGGTAATTTCTCTTCTTCCTGTTGTACTACTGTCATCCTCTCTGGCTGCCTGCTAGCTTAGACTACATGACTCATAGTCCAACTTAGACCAAATGATGGCTTTCTGAATTCTTCTTCCAGAATTAAACTGCTTGAGGACTGAAGAGATATCCTCTTCTCATGAGATCGTCCTCTATCAAGAGCTATTCCTGCAACCCTCACTGTTCTATCAGAGCGTGTTTAGGAGCCCCATGAAGAAACCAAATACTTCATGATACTATCGTATTGTTTCTATGCAGATTTAATCTCCTAATATCTTTGTGATAAGGTAAAAAATGACATTATAGATACTATGCCACAATTTGAAGACAAATGATCGATAGACCAACCGTTCAAGACCGCGATGGTTACACGTGACAATACACACCCGACTCGTTGACCGTCTAAACCACATGATTCACAGGTGAGGCCTGGGGCATGTGTCTACAACCTAGACCGAGTTAGCTAATGTGAGCGTCAAACATGTCCGACACGACATTATCATTCAGTCCGAAAAAATCGCACATACCCCTTCGACAGTTGATAATCCCAAACATAATGGTCTCCAGAGTAAAAAAAAAAAAAAAGACTCCCAAGTGCATTCTAAAAATTTGAACAATTCTCATTAGTATTACTCGACTAGTCCAACCAGTACGAACCTCAAACTAACTTGGTCAGGACATTTGTTAAGAGCACCTCCTACTTAGTTCTTGTAGATTTGGTACTCTGCGAACTGTAACCTGAATTGAGATTGATATGGAATGGATCTTGGTTGATCTCAATTGGATCCAAATCCTTGGACAACCAAATCTATATTAATGCCTTATGTTTCACGCTCCATCAATTCTCAGATTTTTAGTATTCAAAAGATCTCAACTTTCACTGAGAATGAGTTCAGCAATTCTGCATCTTCTGCGATGTCAGGCTTTGCACTATCTTCTCTCGGTTTTCTGCAATAATATGCTTGAGTTGGATCAAAACTATTACTAACTAAAGAAACTTTTCTATATGAATAAATATTAAATAGGCTTTAATACGTAACAGAATTAAATAAAATCATAATAAAATATGACACCAAGATTTATATGAAAAATCCCTCCAATATGAAGGGTAAAAATCATGAAGCAAACTAGAGAAAATTCACTATAAAAATAATGAATATACAAATATCAGAATCTCTTGCCCAAAATTCAAGCAACAATCACAAGAGAATAACTGGGATACAAAGATTATGTCACTGTGCATAATATCCAAAATCTCCTCAAGTAATCATAGTAAGAATCTACTATAGATTTGATCTAATCTGAGATGATAATACTACTTAGATGATTGAGAACAGTCTTTCTGCATTGTCCTTGTCTTTTTCTCTTTCATTCTCTTATTTTTATGTCATTTTCTCCTCTTTTTGAATCACATTGTTGCTGTAGTTTTTCTACCCCTATTACTACAGTTTTCTCTCTATTTTTCATATCTACCACACCCCCCTTATTAGATCTAAGTTTAGGTTAAAAGAGATGTGAGCTATAGGCTATTAAAGCCCACTATAGGTTGAGCTTATGGGCTATCAACCCAACAATCTCCTTCTTCAACCCATAAGGGAGGTTGTCTTATGACTCCTTAACGTGAAACCATATCGACCAACTGTTGGCACATTTCCTACCTTTCTTTCGGTAAAGTCTTTATCAACATGTCTACTCCATTATCATCTATATGAATTTTCTGAAGTTGTAACTGCTTCTCTTCAAGTACATTTCGAATCTAGTGGTATCTGACATCTATATGCTTTGACTTGGAATGAAATATTGAGTTCTTACACAAATGGATGGTACTTTGGCTATCATAATTCACCACATAGTTTTTCTATTTCAGCCCCAATTATTGTAATGATTTTTTCATTCATAATATTTCTTTGCAAACCTCTGTAGCAATAATATATTCTACCTCTATGGTGGAGAGAGCAATACACATTTGCAATCTGGATTGCCATGACACAGCTACCCCTACAAAAGTAAGTACAAAACTTGATGTAGATTTTCTTATATCTATATCTCTTGTCATATCTACATTTGTGTAACTTGTTAGCATAGGTGGTTCATCTTCAAAGCTTAAACAAGCTTTAGAGCTTCCTCTAAGATATCTAAGGATCCATTTCACTACTGCCCAATACTTTTTTCTTAGATTTGCAAGAAGTTTGCTAGTTACACCTATTGTATATGTGATGTCCGACCTCGTATATACCATTGCATACAATAAACATCTAACTACTAGAGTATAAGGAACCTTTTGTATTTTTTCTTTTTCCTCATCACTTGACGGACTCTATTTTGAGCACACCTTGAAGTGACCTGCAAGAGGAGAACTAAGTAGCTTTGCTCATATTAAACCTTTATAATACATTTTCGATGTATTTCTCTTGTGACAACTAAATCTTCTTATTTTTTCTGTCATGGGAAAACCTCATGCCCAATATTTGCTTTGTTGGCTCTATGTCCTTCATTGTAAAAGACTTACTCAGTTCCTTCTTCAACTTATCAATTATAGACATATATTTCCTAATGATAGGCATGTCATCAACATAAAGTAAGAGAATAATAAAATCCTCATCAAATAATTTGATGTATACACTATGATCCGAAGCCATTCTTTTATATCCATTTTTAGTCATAAACGAATCAAACTTTTTATACCACTGTTTTAGAGGTTGCTTCAGCCCATATAAGCTATTCTTCAACTTACAAATAAAGTTTTCTTTACTTTTGACTTTGAAACATTTTGGTTGCTCCATATAAATTTTCTCCTCCAAATCACCACGAAGGAAAGCTGTCTTCACACTTAACCGCTCAACCTCTAAGTCCAAGCTAGCAACAATACCAAGAGCAACACAAATTGAAGATATTTTAATAATATGAGAAAAAAAATCTCTTCAAAGTCAATATCTTTCCTTTGACCAAAGCCTTTCACAACCAATCTAGTTTTATACTTTAGTTGAGAACAATATTCTTGAGTCTTCAACCTAAAAACTCATTTGTTCTTTAAGGCTTTTATTTTCTTTGGTTGTTGTACTAAATCATATGTGTGGTTCTTTTGTAGAGCATCCATCTCTTCCTGCATAGCAACCAACTTCTTCTTTGTAGAGCATCCATCTCTTCCTACATAGCAACCAATAACTTCTTTTTTTGCTCACTTTCAACTGCTTCCTGGTAACTCTCTAGTTTACCTGTATTAGTAAGCATCACATACTCATATATGGAGTATCTTCTGGAAGGTTGACGTTGTCTAAAAGATCTTCTCAACTAAGGTTCTACGGAAAGTTGCTCCCCAACTTCTTCTTACTCAATATGTCTTGTAGGTTGATTAACATTGTGCTCTACACTATCTTCCTACACATCTCCCCCATCACCCTGATATACTAGAGGAGTAATTGGGTCACAATCTACTAATCCTTCTGCAGAAGTCTTGGCTGGCGCCTTCTTCTTCAAATCCTCAAAGGTTTGATCTTCAAAAAAGATTGTATCTTTGCTTCTAAACACCTTTTGATTTTCTGGATCT
>LVTN01001016.1:3969-20548 GCA_001649415.1 Musa itinerans | reverse complement strand
CTTACTGAGCTTCCATTGCCCTATGTGAAATTTGTTATCATAGTCTTCATCATCTAGTCTTGCAACTAAAATTAAATTCAATCTCAAGTCAACCATATGTCTTACATCCTTAAGTACCAACTTACAACCAAGGTTGGTTTATATATATATATTACTCATGCTAGTGATGTTTGTCGTGCCATAATTGCTCATCTTGGCAACACCAAAATTTTCAGACCTATATGTAGCAAAAAACTCCCTCCATAGTATAGCATAATAAGAAGTATCTATGTCAATTACCCACTCAAGATCATAATACACAAAAAAAACATTATTAGAAGGAGACAAAATTAAAGAATCTATGTAGCAAAAAACTCCCTCCATAGTATAGCATAATAAGAAGTATCTATGTCAATCACCCACTTAAGATCCGAATACAAAAAAAAAAAAATATCATTAAAAGAAGACAAAATCAAAGAATCACCACCCTACACTATAGCTGTGATATTATTTTTTGACTCTATAGACTCCACTTCTTAGGTTGCTTGCTTTGGTTCTTCTAATGTCCTTTTTCACCACAATTATAATAAACAATATCTTTTCTTGATCTTGACTTGCTTCTACCTATGCATGAACTTCTTCTATCTTTGGACTTTGACCTTCTTTTATTCATCTTGACTTGCTTCTACCTATACATGAACTGCTTCTATCTTTGGACTTTGACCTTCCTTTATTCTTTGAGATAAGTGTTTGTAAATCATTTTGAGATGTTGCTGAATTCTTTCTTCTCGACTCTTTATTCAACAAACTGTTTATTACTTGACTCATTATGACAACACCATATAGCGTAGAATTATTGAGGAAAACCACCAGTGTCTCCTAACTTTCAAGCAATGAACTGAGAAGTAACAATGCATACAACTTAGAGACATTTTCATAGAGGATAACTAGTTACTGATACTCTGCATTTCATTCAAATGCTCAGCAATAGAAACACCCTATTTATATTTCAGGTTTACAACTTTTCTAATTAAGAAAGGCTTGTTGCCAACTATTTTTCTTTCATAGAGACCTTACAACTTTTTCCAAAGAGAATATGCAGAACTTTCAGTAGAAACATGGTGAAAGACATTGTCATCGAGCCATTATTGAATAAACCCGACCGTTTTTCGATCTAACCTCTTCCACTCATCATCTGTCATAGTTATGGGCTTTACGCTATCCTCTTTAAAGGTTCATACAAATCTTTGCAATATAAGAGATCTTTCATTCTAGGTTTCTATATCATCCAATTGTTTTCATTCAAGCTAATCATGCGAGAAACACTACCGGCCTCCGTGTTCGAACACAAAAATTAAATCACCAAAAACCTGCTCTGATACTATATGATGGGATATAAAGAGAGAAACTTTTGTATACGAACAAATACAAATATGCCATAACATGTAATAAAATTAAATGGAATCATAATAAAATATGAAACTAAGATTTACGTGGAAAACCCCTCTAACGTGAAGGGTAAAAACCATGGAGTAAATAAGAGAAAATCTACTATAAAAATAATAAATATACAAATCTCAGAGTCTTTTACTCAAAATCCAAGCAACAATCATAAGAGAATAACTGAGATACAAAGATTACGTAACTGTGCACAATATCCAAAATCTCCCCAAGTAATCACAGTAAGAATCTATTGTAGATTTGATCTAACCTAAGATGATAACACTGCCTAGATGATTGAGAACAATCTTTCTACATTATCCTTTTTTTTTCCTTTCATTCTCTTATTTTTCTGTCATTTTCTCCTCTTTTTGAATCATATTACTGCTATCATTTTTCTGCCCCTGTTGCTTTAGTTTTCTTTTTATTTTTCGCAGTCACCATATCCCCCTTATTGGATCTAGGTTTAGGTTAAAAAAAAAGAATTATGAGCTATTAAATTAAAGTTCATTATGGGCTGAACTCATGCGCTGTGAGCCCAATAATTTGGCTATACATATGTAAGAGAATTCTAAGCAAAATCAAATTCTAATTCTAATCAAACAAAAACTACCATGACAACATTATCTTGACACTTTCTGCTTGCATTTGTCCTTCTCTCTCCACCCTTTGCTTCTGTCCGCAGCTGGCTAAGCTACACCATTCTTCACTTGAACAAAGAACAATGATGGGAATAGTGCATCAATACTCAGTTCCATCTCCATCCTCCACTCCCGGCACGTCCATTTCCATCAGATGACACAGTGGAGGGGCCACTTTCTCTAAACTGTGCCATGTTCTGCGTTCTGCTGCGGGTTAAAAGCGAGACAAAGCACAAGAAGCTTGTTGCAGATGCAAAGAAGATAAAAGGGAGGAGCAGTCGAAGAACTTTGAACGTTGTGCTTCTTTTGGGCTTGTCTAACAGCTGGTAGCATGTAATGGCCATTCGTCAATCACTTTATTCCACTCATTGCAGAATGCTGTTGATCTGATCCCATCAGACATGGCCTTCAAGTTCATGAAACAACAGTGTCTTCTGTGCAATGATACACGCAATTTGGTATCATAGTGGTTCGAGATAAATTGATCTAATGCATTATTATTAACTTAGAGCTTAAGTATTTAGAATAATGGCTTGAATACATCCAGTTATCATGTATCAAATCTAAGTCGTGACAAATGATACAAGATTACCTAATATTAAGTAAAGGATTACTCGTGACCGAGGCTAAATGGAATGTAGACACATTACCATATTGAGCCATCAAATAATTAATCGATCAATTATTTCATTCAACTGATTCATCACACAATTACTTAATTCAATTCTTCATGGGTTGTAAGTCATGAGCTTCATTTGCATGGATCATTGAATCATGTTTAAAAGAAAATAAAGCTTTAACTTTAAAAAATCCTTCATTTCTGAAATAAGTTCTGTATAAGAACAATGCTGATTTATTTTATGTTTAAATACTGAAGAGGTAATGTTTCATCTCATTGTACAATTTGAGCAATGATTACGGCTTCCGACTACTATATTATAAGTATACAAAGGCTATATATATATATTTCTCTTTTATATTTTCTAATAAATACAAATTTAATTTAACCAAGCTTAACTCAACACTCATCATTATTCAATTTCTAACATGATATCTGAGTGACAGACAAAATAATGAAGATAAGTTACATCGATGCGTAATAAGTGAAACAATAAGATATTAAAAAGAGTAGGATATTGAGTTGAATCAAAAAGAAAATGAATCGCACTATGATGGACGAGTGTAATATCTTATTAAAGTATTAGTCATTTATGTGATTATGTATTCTCCTATATTTTAGATGGGAAGAGTCTTGTACAAGACAAATTTATAGGTTCAATTATATGCTTTAGACTCATGGCAAGTCTACTTAATGGTCCCATTGAAAGACCATAGCCAAAACTTTGTTCTTATCTATCAAGAAGCCAACTTGTGACCTGAGTCTTTGGACATGTATATTTATTTATGCATACATGTTTAAAGCAAGGATGTTAATTAATGAGAAATGCTTGAGAAGAGAATGCAGTTTCATTAATGTGTCAAAGTAGACTAATGTTGATGATAAACTCAGACACAATGATAGCTTGCAACAGCATTCATGCAGCACACTGCAAACAGCTGCCATTGGACCTGTGCTCCATGCTTGAAAAGACACCAACTTAGATGGGAAGATACAGGGAGAGTCGAACTCTCTTGGCTGGAGAAAGATGGGGTGAAGTAACATCTCTTCAAATCCACTGTTCCTTGAGATTGTGAGAGTGGAGCTCAAGCAACTGGAAATTTCCTAAAGTTCTGCAATAGAAGAAACATGGCAACATGTGTAAGATAGAACAAGAAGAAAAAGAAGAAAAAGTAGTGCTGCCATGGAGGACAAAGAACAGGAGAGTAAGAAGTGAGCAGTGGGAGGAGGGAGGACTCCCATAAAAGGGGAAGTTGAAAGCTACACCATCACAAACTTTAGATCACTGAGACAGCTTAGTAGCACTTGGTACTTTGTCATTATCCTTCCAAGTGGAACAGAGGGCCGTCTTGGCAACATTTCTGTTTCTGACTAAAAACAAAAGGAATCAAGTTTTTTCTCAAGCAGAAGCAAAACAGGTTGTTTTTGTTGGGAAATTGGGAGTCTCATAGATCCAAAAACAATTGGAAGTGTTTTCCGGAAATAGGCATGCTTTAGTAACCTAATTTAACGATGAAATAAAATTGATAAAAAGAGTATTTAAACCCAATATATTAAGACATGATGATTTGATCCATCAACTGAACCACTAATTTAAATTAGTGTCTCAAAATGTTTTAACTTAAACCGGTGAGCATACATCCATCCAATCCTCTTAAATTTATTATTATATTTTTCATGTAGAATTCCATTAAGATTTTACAATTTTTCCTATCTAAAAGCTTGACATGATTGACATATGTATAATATATGTTTAGTTATGATTTTAAGTTATAAAGTATATTCTAATTTCATCCGTAGATAATTATATTTTACTGGAGTCTTTCATCAAATTTAATATTATATTGGTTCTTATATCATTTAATAATAATAAACTCTCAAATCTTTTCCCACGTCAAATGTGAGATTAAAATTACATCTGAGTGTTCTTAGTCATAAGTAAAACATATTATTAATCTATTTGAAAATAGGAAGAAGTGTAAGGACTAATTACATATTAGGCCTGTAAAAATTTATATTAAAATTTATGTAGTTATGAAAGTAAAAAATTTAACTCCATTTGCTCTAACACCGTCGATTTTATCGATGAAAGATATAGCACGTGACAACATGTGTATGAATGATATAAAAATGATGAATAAAATAATATTTTAAATGTCTCAATTATGTTTTTTTTAGTCAACTGTTATGGCGGTAACGGATGACAATGTCACTATAAGACATACATGGTTGTTGTGATTATGATTGACGAGAATGATATAGTGGTCGATGAGAATGATACGGGGATGTCCTTAGAGACGAGCTAAGTGGAATCCTAGAGATAGAGTTGAGGGACTTCTATGGCTTCTTGTAGGTGGAGGAGGAAGAGGAGGGAGAGTGGCAGCGAGAGGTAAAGCAAAGGGAGAGTAGAAAAAGGATGATGCTGATGCTCTACATATGTGTCGGTGTTGCTCGGTATCTGCGTCGGCATAAGTGTAGATGTAGAGCTGAGAGGGCCACTTGACATTTGTATCAATGTCGACACAAATGCAAATACAAAGCATCGCTTAGAATCTATATTGGCACTGACATAGATGTAGAGTGGTACCACTCTATATCTGCATCGACATCGACCTCTACATCTGTGTCGACATCGATGCAAATGCTGAATAACCCATTCTTTGCTTTGCATCTACATCGATGACGATGCAAATATAAAGTATCAGCATTTGCATCGTCCTCTTTCTTCTCTCACTTTGTCTCACCTCTCGCTACTGCTCTCAATTCTTTTCTTCCTCTCTCTTCCTCAATCCTTCGTATTTCTTTCCCCTTTCATCACTCTGCATCTGTATTCGTATCGATGCAAATGCCAAACGATGCTTTACACCTGCATCTATGTCGGCATCGATGCATACGTCGAGCAACACTTTATATTTGCATCTACATCGGCACCGATGCATATGCCAAGTGACCCTTTTGTGGCTCTTCATCTGTGTCAGCACTAATGTAAATGCCGAGTGACACTAATGCAAATGCAAAGTGTCGATATTCGCATCGTCATCTCCTTCTCTCCCTTTACCTCACCTCTCACTACTGCTCTCTATTCTCCTCCCTTCTCCCTCCCTTCACTTTATATTTGCTTCTACATCGGCATCGATGCATATGCCAAGTGACCCTTTTGTGGCTCTTCATCTGTGTCAGCACTAATGTAAATGCCGAGTGACACTGATGCAAATGCAAAGTGTCGATATTCGCATCGTCATCTCCTTCTCTCCCTTTACCTCACCTCTCACTACTGCTCTGTATTCTCCTCCCTTCTCCCCCCCTTCATCCCTCATCCTTCTTCCATCTTTTATAGCTTTGTATTTATGCCGGCACCGATGCAAATGCCAAGCCACATTCTGCATCTGCGTCGGCACTAATGTAGATGCCCAACGATACTTTGCATTTACATCTATGTCGGCATCAATGTAGATGCCAAGCGACCCTTTCATGACCCTTTATCTATATTGATGCCAACACAAATACCGAGCGACACAAATGCAAAGTGTCGGCATCTGCATCGTCCTATTCCTCCTCTCCCTTTGCCTCACCTCTCACTATTGCTATCCCTCCTCTTCCTCCTACTCCCCCTTCTTCCTCCCTTTCCCGATCCCTCATCCTTCTTCCCCCTTTTACAACTTTGTATTTACGTCAATACTGATGTAAATGCTGAGCAGCACTCTGCATCTGCATATGCATTGGTGTTGATGCAGATGCTGGGCAACCCTTTCGCTACTCTATATCTTTGTTAGTGCCGACATAGATACTGAGTGGCATCGACGCAGATGCAAAGCGTCAACATTTGCGTCGTCCTCTTTCCCCGCTACTTTACCTCACATCTCATGGTCGCTCTCGCTCCTCTTCCTCCTCTTCCCTCCGTAAGAAGCCATAGTAGTCTCTCGACTCTACCTCTAGAACTCCACCTAGTTCATCTCTAAGGACATTCCTACATCGTTCTCGTCGATCACCGTATTATTTTCGTTGACCATAACCACAACAGCCACTCGTGGTCTCTAGCGGTATTATCATCCGCCACCACTATAATATTTGATCGAGAAGAAAGAAAACGTAACTAGGATATTAAAACTATTTTTTTATTATTTTTATGTTATTCTTATATGTACTGTATCTTCGATCAATAAACCTAATAATGTTAGGATAAATATAATTAAATATTTTATTTTCATGATGATAGATATTTTTAATATAAATTTTTTAAATCAAATAAGAAATAATATTTAATTAGGCCGGAAGGTAAAGAAGCACAGTTTACCCACATGCATGACTACCAACTAAAGAGCAAAGAGAAGCTCCTTAACGTTTCCCTCTTTACATTTTATTTATCTGCCTCCTCTTCCTCATTCTCCCGCTTCATTCCATCGTATTACTTCTCTTCGCAAATTCTGTCTGCACTCTCTTCTCCCCCAGTCGAATTGTGGTTGTCGTGTGGTCTCCCATGGCGTTCGCTGATGCCGTCTCGCTGTCGTCCGCACGCCGCAGCCTCCGGTGCCTCCTCTTCAGCTCCTCCTCTTCCTCCTCCAGGCCCCACGCCGCCGCCGACTGGAACCACCCCCTCATCGCGCCCCCTCCTCCTCCTCCACCGCCGCCGTCGCCGGGCAAGAAGAGGGGGATCACGGCGGCAGCGTTCCGCGGGCTCGGGTGCGCGTCGGCGGCGGCGTCGGATGCGTACGCGCCCGCCGCCGCCGCAGCGAGGGCGTCGGCGGACTGGCAGGGGAAGCGGCCACGGGGGAGGAGGGGGAAGAAGAAAAGGAAGAAGAAGGAGAGGGGGAGACAGGTGGGCGGGGGGGACGTCTGGTGCGCCCCCGGGATGCCGTTCGCCGCCGAGGCGTCGGTGGACTGCGTCGCGGCGCACCAGCCGGTGGTGGGGAGAGGAAGGCTGGATGCTGCGTCCGAGCGGATCCACAGAGAGGTAGTACGACTTGGGTTCTTCCAGTAATTTCTTCCTTCTCCTGTTATTTCCTTTCAAGCCTCGTTTCTTCTTGATTACTTGTTTTACATGTACAATTCTAATGGGGAAATATTAATTCATGTTTTATCTTCTAATGAATGAAATTTCGGATGTAATCTGCTATTTCATCGGCCAATTCTCTGCAACTGCATAATTATCTTTCTTCTCTTGTTTACAAAAGCTTATACATGGATTTAGAGCGACACATCTCTGCTTCTTTTTTCTTTTGTTCCTATCTTCTTTTATAATCTTTCCTCGTCTTCGGAGAGTAAAGAATCATTTTTTCATTGATTTTTAGCCTTTCGTATTGTGTTATATATATAAGTTATAGCAATGGTTTAAGTGTTGTTGACTTTTGGCTTTTTGTTTTTGACATCTTATATTATACTGATTGCAGCGGTTTTTCATCCCTAGAAGGGTCAGCCACCAAGAGCAGATCTCAGCATTCATTTATTCTCCCCCAGATCTCGGTGAACCATATTTTGGACAAGATCTTTTACCATCAGGGCATCTTCATCGCTTGCAAGGATATCATCGGACTCCCAGTGGGCTTGAGGAGGTGATGCGCCCTACTTTTTGAGTGAAATGACCTTTTTGTTATCTCTCTCTCTCATTTATCAGTTTAAATTATTTGTGGTCTTACAAATTATTCTGTTCACTAATGGTCTTGCTACCCTTATAAATTTTCATCAACTGGGAAGATGCTTGCTTGTTTTTTATATGATATTATTTGTTGATTGACTCTTGGTAGTTTTGTGCACAGGTTTATTCACACCATGGTTGTTTTGCTCATATGTTTGTTTATTTTAGGGTAATTTTTTTCATATATGACATGAATTCCCATTAAATCTAAAATTATAAGTTTGGAACTGCACCATGGTGTCAAGAAATTCTATATCTGACTATTAGTCCATACACAAAGGTACTCCCCAGAAGACTTGAATAGGATATTTCTTTACATTAGTATTTTGAGACACTTGGTGATGGTCTTGCTTAAAATTTTCTGCTTTCCTTTGTAAGTATATTGAAAGTAACACCTTGAACGTTAGTCTGATGATGGTGTATCACGCCAATTTACCAACGATCAAGGGTTTGAAATCTCATTCGATATGTTTTTGAGAGTGTTAGCTAGTTTAGCTGGTAAAGATCTTAGATAGTTTTTTGCAAAGTCTTGAGCTTGAATCTCGCCTTCGCCACTTATCATTTGCAAAAAGAAAACTATATTAAAAGTAGTTGTGATTAACAATCTAATTTAGTGTTTTGGTATTGTCTCAATGTATATCAAAACTAAAAAATGAAAAACTTTCATCGTCGTAAGGGAAGGCCTTAGTCAATCAACTCACTGCCATTGACCTGGGGAGGGATTGGCCAAGAAGACTTGCTCGGCTATGGCAGAAACAGAGGAGGAAGTACATGGTGTTACGGCAAGTTTCTTTGGATTCAACATATATTACTCATATGTCAATATTTCAGACTGTTTAATTAGTAATAAAAGATATTGCAAAGCAGAGTGGCTTATACTGATGAAAAGACTGCTCGCATCCTACTTTTGATAATAAAGTGATCTTTTTATAACCATGCTATGATGCTTCAATAGTATAAGCACAACAATTTGAAGTCTCATTGTTGTTTCGAATTCTGACCTTGCATTGATTATATATTATTCGTCACTAATTTAAGCTAAATCTATTAACTAGAAGCTCCTGGTCGTCCTTTGTAGTGATCCTAATGATTCAATTCACTTTGATTTTAACTTTCTTAGGGGCATCCTGATCATTTCTCTTTCCATCGTTTTGTCTAAAATTCTTGGATCATCTACTCAACATTGAAATTTCAGTCAAATCAATCTATATCTTAAAGAGTTTTGGAGTTTTGGCCTGTTCCAACAAGTATTGATTGGATTGAGAAGTTTCTGCCGGTTTGCTAGTTTCCGTTGTTTCAGCAAGTTTGTCTAGTTATATGCTTCACTGGAATGGTGTTGTTAAGGCTGGTTGGAGATTTAAGTAACTATCGCTTCAGTATTTTAAAGATATTGAAATGATAAGTGATTGGTTACCATGATTGAGCTGAAAGAATATTAATTATTTTAACAATTGTTAATTTGTACAAATTTCAAAACTTTTGACCATTCTGATTTGTTAAGCAGTGCATTACAAAACAAATCGACACCATTAAAACAAAGATTGACATTAAACCAAAGTTTGTCATGTACAGTTTTAGTTTCTAAATCCTGTTAAAAAAATATAAACTAATTGTTGTGCATAGGTGTAATTGATTTTAGAAGCGACTGTTCTTTAGTTATAGCTTGATCAATCCATATAGAGAAGCTATTTAGTTTTACGAATCCTCTCCACTGCCCTGCTATCTGAGTTTTTAGCCTCAGTTTTAATAATTTTAATAGTGAATTACCATGCTGCAAGAATGATGATCAGGAGAGTGCTTGAGCTGATGATGAGAACTGAAATTAGAGTTTCCATCTATTATACTCTCTATATTCACGTGGCACATGTGAAGATTGATCGCTCACTCATGCTTGCCTTAACATTGCAGATCATGATGTTCCAGAGTCGAGTTTTGTTAGGTGGTGGACTGGATGTATACGATCAGTTCCGGGATTGGCGACTTGATGTTGATAATATGTCATACGAGGTGTTTAATTTTCTTTAACTCAGTACTTCTTACCCTTCTACCTTGCAGTATTTATTCTGCATTCAAACAAAGATCACTTTACCATTTCCCCTCTTTACAGGAACTGCTTGAGCTAGGTGAAAAAATGGGACATGTGAGCACGGGGTTGACAGAGGAAGAGATTGCACGCAGCCTCAGGAAAATAAAGCATTCAGTTTTTGGTGCTTCAGCAAGACATTTATCAACTGAAACTGAATGGAAGTGCAGCATATGTCAAGTAGGTCTTCTTTATCTCTGTTTTCAAAAGGCTGAAGCATTCGTCCCACATTCGCAGATGGCTAAGTGCTTCATCTTTTGTCACGCAGGAAGAATACGAAGTCAGCGATGAAACAGGAAGGCTGGAGTGTGGCCATGGCTATCATATGCATTGCATTAAGCAGTGGCTTCTGCTAAAAAATGCTTGCCCTGTTTGCAAGTCACCTGTTCTTAAAACCTAATGTTGTTGATCGACCCTGGAAGCCACATTCCTCACTGTTCTTCCCCTTTTCCCTGTACAGCTTTCAGCTCTCTGACAAACAGTGTATTATTAATTCATTTGGGTCGATTATACCTACTATTAAGATTGTGGTATCTCCATGAAGTCTGCTTTGCCATGACTTCTGATTGCTTTGAGCATTTATGATTGTTGCAACCACAACTCATATCTGCCTTGAATATTTCACTGATTGAATTCGTAAAGAAATGTTGGTGAATATTTACTAGCCCAAGGTGTGGATTGCTTCACATCATTTGCAAAAGCAATTAGCTTCAAGGACTAATGGCAAAAACAAAGACAAACATTATTTGCAGGGCATTCTGACTATGAATTGTAAAATTTATCATGCAACCTTCCTTTCTGTCTATAATCCATCCCTATTTATGTGCGCCAATTTGCATGATTGTTGGTGGGTGTCAAATGTTTTAATATCTATCTTTAATATTTACAATAACTTAACTTCATATTCTCTCTCTCACACTCTCTCTCTCTCTCTCTCTCTCTCTCTATATATATATATATATATATATATAATATATTGACGATTAATCACCATTTGATATATATCATCATGTAGAGACTGGCATGAAAGGAAAAGGTCTCAGTTACCCGCTACCTATTTGTCCCAATAGATAATAGTCTAAAGGAGATCATTTGGGCCTATCTCCCCCCTATTACCCACGTGATGAAAATGTCAAAGGAAAAATTAGTGTAGTTGCATGCCATCTATTCCATAGATCAAGTATAAAAGTTAATCTCCAACGTCATATCGAGAGACTCTCTTTTCGAGAAAAATCTATACTAAAGAATGATCAAAGGCTAACTTGAATGTCAGATGGATCAAATTAAGAAACTTCTCATGATATCAATCTTAGTGCAATCAATGCCTGCGAAGCTCGACACCCCCACCTTGGAGACACTTTAAGGCCTCCTTGGAGCCACTTTAAACACTCCTATGCCTTTAAGTTTGGACCATGTTAGGTTGACTCAAATATCAAGAATAATTTTTCATAACATTTTGGCACTAGAATGAGGACTTGATATCATAGGAACGTTCACTCGCTAATCCTCAATAAATGCTCTAGTGAGAAGCCCTGCCTCTAACACATAGCTCTTTTACTTAGAAGGGCAGTTGCCATTCTTTCCACATGTGGATGTGTCCACTTCGGAGCAAACATCAACATGGTACTGGCATATGTTTAATGACCTAAGCCTCTTACTGCTAGGGATGAATTCGAGCCACATACTCATTCCCACCAAGTTATTCCAAAACCTCACCCATTAGGTGTATACACTCACAAGCATGATATAGGCTATCGCTTTGCTCTTACTTTAACTAGTCTAACAAGCGATGCCACCATCTTAGCCATCGTCGATGTCAATTGGCACTAGCACCCATTGGGATCCTCCTAATCGACATAATGCAAGCATCTTAGGATCGCCTAAGGCCCACAAAATTACAAATCGAAGGAGTGCCCCACTCCCTAACCGTGGAGTTTAGCATACTGCTACACCGTCACTCTGCTCTACCCTAATTCGAGACCCAATCGATAGATTCAATAGATGATTCCCCTAGGATCCAACTACAGTAAATGGACTAATGCTTAGATAAGATACGATGAGAGTTCCAATAGTCTAGAGGGGAGAGTTTAATTGATCCTACCTTGGGTCAGTCCCCATTCACTTAAATATCCATGTAGAACTAATCCCGATAAACTTCTATCTTCCATCACTAGAAGCCTTTAATGGCAATACCGACTCGATAGAGTACACTATCGCCTTTCATGCCCATATATCTCTGTATGACACCTTAGATACTCTGATGTGTTGTGTGTTCCTAACAACTCTCTGAGGCCCAATGAATAGTACACTCGCTTGTAGCTACTCTTAGTTGGATCCTTCGCTTAGCTTGTAAAAGAGTTTGAGCTCTATTTCTTTAAGAATATACATCTAAGGCCATTGATAGTGATACTGCTTGAACTCAAGCAATGGGAGAAAGAGATACCCTCTGACTCATCTGTCACTCATGATTCAATCCTTCGTGATGGGGCTCAAACCCTTTTACCTTTTTTAGTCATTGGTGGAGAGGCCACCGACGATGATACTCAAGGTTCTCTAGAGGGCTAACCAATATATAGTTGCGTAGGCAATAGTCTTAAGTAAGTGCGAGGAGGCACGGAAGAGACCATTGTAGGAGTGATGACTGTTACCTTTGATCTCAAGGTCATTATAGCGATGAAGACATGATCGACCCGAGTTACCTCACTCATGATTTGAGTCGACTCTATTGAATATGACGAGAACCAATATTTTCTTACAAATAAAGGAAAAAAAAGGCTCTTAAAGGACCCTCAATCGATGAAGACACTATTAGAAAAGAGGGACAAATCCAAATACTATTGCTTCCACTATGATGATAACTGTAATACAGAGGATTATCATGATTTAAAGGAACAAGTCGAGGATCTCATTCATCAGGGACACCTTGAGCGATTCGTCTAAAGGCCCTAGGAATCTTTTCCCCGACCTTAGGGTCTAGTGGAAAGACAAATTAACGTTATTATTAGTGGATATATTTTGAGAGGAGACAACTCATTAGGTCATAAAGCCTATACTCAGTCACCATTGAAAAACGCTCGAGCTCAAAAGACAACTAGAAAATAACCTTTAAAGAAGAAGAGATGGAGTACTTCAACCCAAATCATGACAATGCTTTGGTGGTCTTCATAAAGATTATTAATGCCCTCGTAAAGAGGGTTATGATCGACACCAGTAGCCCTATCGACATTCGCTACATTAACGCTTTTCAAAAACTTAGGCTCTCGTCGAATGATCTCACCCCTATGACTTCTTTACTAGTGGGGTTTATAGGTGACTCCATCTCCCCTCTCAGGACCATGAGTCGACACATCACGTTCAATGATGACCAAATTTATGGTGGTTGACATTGCTAATCGTAAGTGCCCTACAAGCCAATCATGTGAGTAATGACACATGCGATATAATACATAGTCCTTTTGCTTATTATTATTGTTATTATTATTATTATTATTATTATTATCTCACTTTATGTTGCCTGTTTGATAAATTGTGATGTTTTTAGATTTGTGCAATGAAAATTGGATCATGATGAGATTATGATAATGAGATCAATTCACCTATATACACAGACCCTAAATATTCCCGGTCATAGGTTACTCGAGAGGGACATCGAGATAGTCGGATAGATCGATGTGCTATATATCCATCTATATAATGGAGGTGTTTAATCTCATAGTCACTCGTGTGGGGACATTATGAGTTTAATGCAGATGCTTATTAGAGAATGAGTTCAGTGCATATGCTTATTGATCCACTTATGGAATGCTGGATGGTTAATGATACCTCATTGTTAGACACTGATTTTATAGTCCAAATTGTGTGTCTGGTCTTTAGACTTGAGACACCAAGGATGCCCTCTATGAGCACTCCACTCTTTGATACTAGACTTATAGTTCTAGAAGTTCTAGATCTAGCACAACTAGTCATCGAGAGTGGTAGCCAACCTTACGAGGGCAATTGAGTATCAATAGAGGACTATCTACTCTTAGTGTCATGAGAGGAATATTCCATGTATTCTCGCTTAGGCAAATCCCTAGCTAGGGTCATTTGGATTAAGAAAGGAGTTCTTCAAGAGAATCTAATTAAAGCAAGAGTCAAGTAGACTTCGTATGAGCTTGACAACACAATGTCCGATATATGGTCTCTAGGACATTAGATGGATGATGGACTATAGATACATGGTAACTAAGGATATATAGGTCCAATGGATTGAATCCCCCTATATCTCTAAAGGTTATGGCGCAGTAGCCTAGTACGTCCATAGTTGTTGAGTCGAGTGAATTATTATATAGATAATAATTCACCGAGTTAGAAGGAGTTCTGATAGGTATGACTCACGGCTAGCTCAGTATTAGATCTAGAGGGTCACACATATATGGTAGATGTTGCGATGAGTAAAGGTTTAGATATGAGATATCCATCGAGTATTTGTCTTATTGGATATTCAATAAGTCACTATATTATTAGATTTTTTGGGTGAGAACCAATAAGAGCAAATAGTGATTATTGAATAGAGATCCATTAATCCAAGACCCTTGGGTAGTTGGATAGAGATCTAGTACCTAATAGGATATGATCCACTAGGGTTAAGTTGATAGGGACCTTTATAAATAGAAGGGAACCAAAGGAGCATAGGCTAGACTCTTTTGGCTGCTACCTCCTATTATCCTCCCTCTCCTCCTCAACCGACAATCCTATTTAGGTCATGTGAATAGCAAGAAGGGCTGACCCCTTCTTAATCTCAGCGTAGTTTTGTGGTGTGCAAAGGAGAGGAAAGCTCGCACTACGAAAGGAGGAGCATCATCGTGTCATCTATCATGTGGATCACTACTAGAGAGGAGGATATCTGATCTCCTTCATCTAGAGATTTGAATCTATGATTTCATGGATATACTATCTCCCTTAGGTAAATCATCTCACATATGTGTTGAATCTCGAATTTTGATGATGAAACCAATCGATATGTGTTTATATTTTAATCTGCGTTTTGAGTGATGCAGGATACTTCGATCAGGATGAGACAATTAAAGCAGGAAAAATCAAGTTGTGCCAGAGGAAAACATGTCAGAAGATTGGACGTCGGGCTGGAGGAACGGTTGACGTATCAACAGACGGCTTCGGGCCGTGGATTCGGGCATCGGGCCAAGAAGAGCAGATATTGCGCTAAGGATATCGAAGTTGCAAAGTCAACTGGCCGATTAGGCAATAGGCCGCAAGAGAGGATGATGTGCCAAAGAATCGGATGAAGCGTCGAGGGACCAATGACATGCTGGACAACTTGATTAATGTTTAGTATTAATTCTCTAGATCGAAGTATGTTTTTACATGTGCAGGATTAACTACGATAGCAAGGCATAAAGCAAAATGAAGTCCTGGAGACAATGACGCGATTTCGTTGGGAGTTTGAGAGTTTGTCTTAGAGCTTACTAGAGAAGCTCATCGAAACTCGTCAAGAAGATCGTCGTGAAGTCCAGGAGCTTGTCGAGAGTCCGCCGGAACATTGCCGAGAGATCGTCGGCAATTCACCGGAAGCTAGCCGGAAGAATAGATATAGGGACTTGTTTAGCTTAACAAATGTCTTAGGATTTCGTAGTTAGCATGTAATTGGGCTTGGATTTGGGCCAACCCAATTAGGGGCCAGCTAGGCCCATGTACGGACTATGTTGGGCCCAATGAGAGGCCCAAACATGGCCCCAAGAAATCTCACTGTCGTGGCACAATCTTCGAGACTGTGTCAGGTGGTGGTACTGCTAATCTGGGCGGTTGTATCGCCCCTAGCAGGGTGCCAGACGGTGGTACCACCCAGCACTACTCCCCAGGTGGTGGTACCACCAGACTGGGCGGTGGTACCACCTAGGGCAGTGTCAGTGTCAGACTGACATTGGGTGGTGGTATCGCCCAACGCAAGCGGTGGTACCGCCCGTGCCCGGGGAACCCGGGATGAGATATTTTTAAGCTCCAAGTTTGAAACAACTTGAAGCCTATAAATACCCCTCTCATCCCTAGTTAAAGCACGTAAGCACAGAGAGTCTAAAAGCAAAGAAACGCTACTACAATCTCTTTAGAAATTCCCTCCTCCAAGTCTAAGTGTTAGAATTCTATTTAGAGAGGAGAGTGAGTGCTTGTAAGGGTTATCTCCTAAACCC
>LVTN01001015.1:95758-107363 GCA_001649415.1 Musa itinerans | reverse complement strand
GGCCGTCGCGGCTGGGTTCGGGCTCCGAATGACGAGGATCTCGTGACGGGGGTTCCTCGGGACTGTGGAGGGGGGTCGTCGTTTCCTCCGGAAAGGGGCTCCTCCCCAACGCGTCCAGCGAGAGGTGCCTCTCCTTTGTCCTTGCACACAGGTCGGGTCGGAAGCTCGGCCCGACCCCTCCGACGATCAAGTTAGCGGGTGGAGTGAAGTGGCTTTTTCTAGGGTGTATCTTGTGAGTCCCCCTCTTCGTATAGAGCTCTGGGGGTATTTGTAGGTGAGTTTTGATGTTACCTAATGCGTCGGTCTGCCAGGGCAGGACCGTACCTCCGATGGCGTCTGACATTGCCATTGGTGTTGCGTGGAGGACCGAACCGCCGCAGGGTATGGGCGAAGCTTCGGTCGACGTCCTCCCCTGCCTCGGTCGGTCGTGCGGGGTCAGGTGGTGAGGTCGTCCGGGGACGGTTTGACGTTGGCGCCCATCAAATCGGCGTTAATGCCCACTCCCTTGGGTGGTGTGCTGTGGCTGACGTCATGGCGCACCACTTGCCATTTTTGTCCTTATCAAGTGTCATAGCAATCAATTATCTTTTTTTGCATTTTACATCAAATCAGATATCCTCAGATTAAATTTGTGTGTAGCGATATGATTAATGGGTGATTAGGGGTCGATTCAACGGTAGCTAACTAAACCTCAGACACCAGCACGTTGGAGAAGACGTGGAAATTTAGTCGCCGATTTTGGTCAGTGTTGGCTTTGGAGAAGCCGTCCATCTCAGTCCATGTCTCATGGCCTCAGCATGTGTTATCGTGGTCTTCTCCGATGGAGACGAGCTCCAACCATCAGCCAAATTCCACCCAATCCCATCACTTTCTCAATGTAGTCAATAATCTCATGCTCTCTCCATCTCTTCCTGTCGCCCACTCCTTTTTCACGCCACCTCGCACAACTTTTAGCTTGAGAAAACAGACGTAGAGACTAAGCAACCGCCCGCCCCTTGTTTTGAAGCACAAACCACGGTATGTATCCTTCTTCTTGCATCCTGCCGTCACATAAATGCTGGCTTCTCCTTTGTGCCCGTCGCCGGTCGGTGATTGTGGTCGGGTGACCACAATGGAACCATGACAGGATGCGGTTGTCCTATTCCTCTTTTGGGTTCAAAATAATCCAAGTCAAACAAAGAACGATTGAATTATATCTGTGGTTCCGAACACATTATAAAATCTATATATCTTTATATATTTTTGAGATATTCTAACAAAATATGAATCAAGATAAATTATGTGGTCTTAAACATTGCATTGGTTTGTTGGGTACGTGAATATATTAATGTTACATTAATTTGTTTCCTAATTATTTTGAATATTTGAATTATCTTAGCTGAGTCCAACCAGAAATACATATAAACTATTTCGATCATGGACAATCAAAATGAAGTGGCCCAATTCATTCAAGTTAAATTTGCAACTGAAATCAAAATATAAGGATGACAGATTGGCGCCTTTAAACTTTATTTATATGAAGCCAATTTACAAAATAAATCAGACAACAAGGAGGAGATTCTTAGACATGCACAAGCGACATCATTGGAGCAAAATAGCATGTTCGAGCTCGAGACTTTTTGCTACAACAACAAGCCGTGCCACAAATTAATCGAATTTGTTGCCGAAAGGAAGTGATCACATTGGTAATCTGATTTAATAAATCACTTAGATCTGAGCGAGGAAAACATGAAGAAACACTTAGATCTGAGCTAAAAGCATATTGTAATTGTGGGTCTCACGGAGAAAACGAAAATTTCGAGTCTCACAATCTAAATGGTCTAACTAAAACGAGATTCCTCCTACATTTATCTATCTTTCACATCAGAAAGAGGGGGAGGTTTGTTCACAACGTCAAAAAGAGTGGCTTAATAGTGCTCGCTGATTAAGATGCGAGAAAGCGAAATGTATTTTCATTTACTCATGCTCTATCTGACGTGTATATATATATATATATAATATTTTGTCAAAAAGAAAGTCAAAATTAACGTCGATCTTAGGCAGTCGTAGCGAAACTTGACCGTCAATTTCCGGACCACCGAAGTAGATTCATGTCTCATTCACGCGAGTGAAGACAACTCGGTCAAACAACTGCCGCAGCCACAATAGTCTTCGCACGTTTCCCACCCTGCGTCTGATGCTTATCGAACGGACGGCGATGACAACAACGCGGCCGGGCCCTCACCACAGGGCCCCATGTGCTGAGTGCCGGTCAAATGCCTGTGCTCCCTTACTGTCACGCGCGTCTGTTGGCCGCTGCCTCTCTTTAGCCGCTCTTCCCGTGACCCGCGGAAGCCGATATTGCCTACCTCGTCGCTGACTCATATCCCCGGGTTGGCTTACTCGGACCGAGCACGATTCAATCCCATCCATGTGTTTTACACCGCCGATTAAAAAAGCCAGGAAAATAAATAAGCGAAATATGTGAATGAAAACAAAAAAGTAAATATCATTTATATAATTACAAGTAGCTCGTTGTCTACGCTTCCTTCCGCCCCTTCTGCCCCCTCTTTGCACCACAAGCGCTCGTCATGCCCGGGGATCATGAGGAAGCGGACCACTACCACATCCCGTTCCATGAGGAGCTCTCGTCGCTCTTCCCCCAGAAGCCCGCAGGCGGCGACGCGAACGGCACTGGTTCGCTTGGTTTCGACCAGCGAGCGGAATCGCCGCTGGTAAACTTCACGGACGCTTTCCGTGGCTCGAACATGGACTACGGTGTGATAGCTAGAGCTCTCGGTCTGTCGTGTCCGGCGCCGTCGAAGTTTCTACGTTCCAGTGGGACGGCGTCTCGTGAACTGATGGGGGATGTTGGCAATGGTAGGAAGAGCTTGGTACCTTCGTTGGGTTGGAGTTTAGGCGCGAATCCGGTGACGCCTAACTCTTCGATTTCCTCATCGTCCACCGAAGCCGCCGGCGAAGAAGCTGCAGAACGGTGCAAGAAGGATGAGAAGAAGCAAGAGGAGGAGCAGAAGAAACAGGCCAAGGGAGACGAGGAAGGAGGTGATAAGCCGAAGACACTGTAAGTTGGATGGCCGCTCTCTTTCCATTTCTTTTTCCTTTCCTGCTTTCTTTCTTTGATCTTTTCAAAGGTCGGATTTTGTTGGATCGTAACAGTTTCTGTAGGTAGCAGATCGAGGTAGAAAAGTTCCATCAGCTCGCCTAACAAAATTTCTAGGGTTTCTCACCTTTGCCTAATGAAACAAGATTTTTAGGTTTCCTTCGAGCAAAAACAAAGTTCCTTCTTCGCTTTCTCACTATAGGATCTACACCTTCCTATTCTAACGAGATAAACTTTTTGGCTAGGAAGAATCCGTAACTCTGAAGATCTTGTCTCTTTCCGTTGATTCTGTCAGTCATCTCCTTATGTCATTCTTTGGCATGTAATTACGATCACTAACCTCCAGGAGCTAATGGTTTGAAATCTAATGAGCAGGAGCACAGCCAAGAAGAAAGCCGAGAAAAGGCCAAGGGAGCCTGCCTTCGCTTTCGTGACCAAAAGCGAGGTTGATCATTTGGAAGACGGCTATCGCTGGAGAAAGTATGGCCAGAAAGCAGTCAAGAACAGCCCATATCCAAGGTTAGTCAAATTGTGAGGCTCGACCATTTCCATCAATCCCTTTACCACACTCACTGATCTCTTTTGCTTCTCCAAATCAATGATCTCAGGAGCTACTATCGCTGCACGACTCAGAAGTGCCCGGTGAAGAAGAGGGTGGAGAGATCTTACCAAGACCCAAAGATCGTGGTGACCACTTACGAAGGGAAACATACTCATCAGAGCCCCGCAGCAGTGCGAGGGAGCACACACCTAGTCGCACCTCCGACGACGATGCCGGTGAGCTTCTACCACGACCTTATGATGCATCAAGTGCCCCAACTGAGCAATACTTGCCAGCAAGGGAACATAAACCCTAACATGTATCTGGCAAACCTACCGCCTGCTCTGCAGCAGCGCCAATTCCCTGAATATGGCCTCCTGCAAGACGTACTATCCTCTTTTGATCACGGCAGCCAGCCATGATATGGTTGCACCGCAGTCTCGTGTTCTCGATCTCCGTTGTTATGTGATATGTGATCCTTTAGAACTCTTTGTACATGCTTCATGCTGCAATAGTTTGTAATAATCTAGCTAACTATCCATGAATTGATGAAGCTAGCAATACAAATGTAGTCCTTATGACACACCCAGCGGCCAGTGGAAGTGCTTTCTTCTAGTTTGCGAAAGAAGAAGATACATGGAAAGGGCTGTCTGAGTTTCTCATGCATGGTGACTCATATGGGGGATGCAGAAGTGAAAAAAGGTTTATTTTTATTTTTATTTTTATTTTTTAAAGTGCCCATGTTTTCATTAGTTTTCAAATGGTGGTGTTGTTTTAAATAATACCAAAAAAATTCCCTCATCAATTTTGATGAATTGATTTTTGCTAGTTTTGGAGACTCTATAGACCGGTCTATAGAGTGTGACAGTCCAAATGAATGCACCGTTACAGTTTTTATTTTAATCATTTATAGAATTGTTTATTAAAGTACTGAAATCATTGTAAAACTAGTGAAAAACATTAACAGTGAATATTATATCATGTTTATAGTTGATTTGACTATGGTTAAGGGTTCATTTCGATCATTTATTAGGTTTTACAATATTTTTGTTGTAATGACCAAGATATAATAGATCAATTTTTGATCCCTATTTGGATGATATTGTTCTTAAACTATTATAAATATCTATCTAAATTATAATATATTATATAAAATGGTTTCTAGTATGTTTTTATTCCATTTAGCTTACTTATAGTGTTCTTTAATAGCATTATATTGTATTTGATGAGACACTGAAAGTATTATATATGTTTCTTTAGTTATCATTACTGGTAGATTATGATGATACTAAATTTATATACTTAAAATTAATTTTATTGAGTTTATGGGTTCATTTATATTATTTATAATATTAAAAATAAATTTTATCATATTTTTGCTGTGGTAGTTAAATTATTGTAACATCTACTTAGACCAAAACTAGCGAGAAAAATATATTGAAGTTGTTGAGGATATTTACAATATTATATATATATATATATATATATATATATAATATCCTGCTAGCCAATTCCAAGCGGAAGCGAAAACCCAATTTGATACATAAATTGGAAGCAAAATCCACGGATTGTTCCAAAAGCTTGAGTAGATATGTATGATACATAAAGCTGGTCGCGCAAGAAAACCTTTCTCATCCAAGTGATATGGCAAGAAAGGGAATTGAACAGTAATCTAAGATGTGGATACGGCCTGGAAATTGAATCCAGTGTAAGAAATATTGGAAAAGACAGTGCTGAACAGTAATCTAGATGTGGATAGAGCCTGGAAATTGAACCGGTGGTGTTGACTTCTTCAGCATCCTAGTAGCTCCAAGATCTCAGACGTCATTGCTGAAGCCAACCAATCTCCTCGTACTCGAACTATTCAACTGTAGATGAGCTCCTGCTACTGCAGTCATCGTCCTCCATGAAGCTGGCCGTTTCAAGCTTGGGATGGGGCGCGGGCGGGCTGCTGCTCTTGGCGTGCGCCGTGTGGACGCTGAACTGGGCGTGGTGGAGGCCGAGACGACAGGAGCGGGCGCTCCGGTCGCAGGGACTCCATGGAACCCCTTACCGCCTCCTCCGCGGCGACCTCAAGGAGGACGCGCGGCTCCTCGCAGAGGCGTGCTCCAAGCCCATGCCCCTCTCCCATAACATCATCCCCCGCGTCGCTCCTCTGCTGCACGCCGCCATGAGCGAATTCGGTAAGTTTTTCGATGTCAGTGATGCCTTCACTTGTGCTGAAGACAATCTGCGGTCTCGAATGCAGGTAGAACATCCTTTACCTGGTTCGGACCTGTACCTCGAGTGACCATCACGGATCACCAATCGATACGGGGAATTCTATCGAACAAGTTTGGTCATATGGGACGATCGAACATAAGCCCTTTCAGACGACTTTTAGCTACTGGAGTTCTAAGCTACGAAGGCGAAAAGTGGGCCAAACATAGGAGGATTCTAAACCCTGCTTTCCATCTCGAGAAGTTAAAGGTAATCAATCCATAGTTTTCGGTGACACTTGAAACATATCTCAAATGAATTCTCTGCTTACTGTTCATGTACTTCCTTCCTCTTTTCCTCTATCGGGTTCACAGCGAATGCTGCCAGCGTTCTCAGTATGTTGTAGTGATCTGGTCAGCAGATGGGAGAAACTGGTTGGGCCGGAGGGATCTTGTGAATTGGATGTGTGGCCCGAGTTACAGAATTTTACGGGAGATGTCATCTCGCGAGCAGCTTTTGGTAGCAGCTACGAAGAAGGTAGACGAATCTTCGAGCTCCAAGCTGAGATAGCGGAACTCATCATTCAAACCGGCAAAACTGCTGTGTATGTCCCAGGTTACAGGTGAGCGCCGCTTCTTTTTGTTGGATTCCATTTAATTAGATGAGATATGTCATACATTTTCATTATAGTTATCGATCAAGTCAAATGATAGAATTTTTTTATAAGATAATATTGATGAGAAAAAATTTTCTAATTACTTATCTACCCTCGTCTATAAATACATATAACATTCTAAGGATTTTTACAATATGATTTTTATAGGAAAGACTCTTCTAATTATTTATTTTATATTCTTTACTCTTATCTATAAATAGATAAAATATTATAAGTACTCAATATCTAGCACTAAGTTATATTTATCTTATACCCTTACTCTTGCCTATCTCGTCTCCCTTTAGTTTCTATTCCAATTTCATGATCATATAGAAGATAGGAAAGTTCTCTTTGCATATCAACATTATTATCTTTTTTTAATCAAACAATAGTGGATTTGTAGGTTTTCTAAATAGCATTAAGAGTTATGCAATCATATTCTTTTATTTTTCATTATTTGATTTCAGTTTCTAACATTAAAATTTTTCGTATAATATCATAATTATAATTTTAGTATCATAGTCATGTTTTGAGATCAAATACCTTAGATCGTAAAAGTATATCATATCTATTTTGTATTTAGATATGTTTGTTAGCACTCTTCACTTGTTAGCACTCTTCACTTCTATCGTAGTTTCACCTACCTCTATGTTGTTGATATGCTTTCTTATCTCATTGTTTTTGTTCGATTTCTAAATTTATTCCTCCATTCTCCTCACTTGCTCACTACTTCTAACACGGGTGAAACTACGATAGAAGTATTCTGCTCGTATTTGTTTAACGGGCTGCCATTGGCAACTTGTTGCCTGCCAGAGGTGACCTTCGTTGGTTGTTAGCCCTATCATGGGCAACGGTTACTATGTGCAGCAACCCAAGTAATGGAAGTGCTCACAACAACCTAGGCAATATAAGTGCTACTGCCTAGGATTAGGATCCCCTCCTTTCCTAAGCGATAAAAATTGTATGCTTGGCAAAGCCACCTTTGGATTAGGATCCCCTCCTCTCTTTCCTTTTCCAACTGCAAAAGATCCTACGCACTCAGCTTTCTCTTAACGGAAGATCGAAATCCTTACAAAAGGCTTTACAAACCTTTCGTCTCAATTCATGTTTAGCCGCAAGCAATCTACGTTTGTTGTGATCAAGTATATTTCGCTTCTCCGACATCTTACTCAGTATCCTTTCAATCTTTTAGCAAAAGATATTTTTCATACAATAATATAATTATAATTTTTATGCTTATACTGTTCACTCAAGATTTTTTGCGATTACAAGCTCTGCTGTATTACAGATTTCTACCCATACTAAAGAATAGGAGAATAAAAGCGATCAGTAAAGAGGTTCGATCACTTCTAAGGGGTATAATAAGGAAGAGGGAGGAGGCTATAGAAAGGGGTGAAGCAAGCAATGATGACCTCCTGGGCTTGTTGATGGAGTCCAATACAAAGCACTTCCACGAAGGCGGGAACAACAAGAATGCTGGAATGACTATCGATGAAGTGGTCGAGGAATGTAAGCTATTCTACTTTGCAGGGCAAGAGACGACTGCTGTCTTGCTCACATGGACGATGGTGGTCTTGAGCATGCATCCCCAGTGGCAAGCGAGGGCCAGAGAGGAGGTCCTACAGGTCCTTGGGAAAGACAAGCCAGAGTTTGATGCCTTGAGCCATTTAAAGATTGTGAGTGCTCTGCTATTGAGCTGATCAGCTTTCTTTTTAGGTAAATGCAGAGTAGAGTCTAAACAATCGCCGTGGCAGGTGACGATGATACTATACGAGGTTCTTCGGCTGTACCCACCACTGGTGCTCATCCAGAGGAGAACATACAAGACGGTGGAAATCGGAAACATAGCTTACCCACCGGGAACATTGATCGCATTGCCCATAATCTTCATTCACCATGACCCAGCCTTGTGGGGCGAAGATGCGAGCGAGTTCAAACCAGAGAGATTCGCAGAGGGGATCGCAAAGACATCGAGAGATCAGATTGCTTTCTTTCCGTTCGGCGGAGGTCCTCGCGTTTGCATCGGTCAAAATTTTGCGTTGCTGGAAGCTAAGATGGGATTGAGTACGATTCTTCAAAGATTTTGGTTTGAGCTCTCGCCATCATACGCTCATGCTCCGCGCACTGTCATCACTCTTCAACCCCAACACGGCGCTCAACTGAGGTTGCACAGACTTTGAATCATCTCTTCCTCGTGGCCCTGGTTTTATGTTGTCATTTAATAAGAGTTGTGTAAGAAAGATTATTCTTATCAACAACTATCCAAGAGCGAGAGCTAGCCATTGTCTTCAAAACATATGATATAGACGACTCAATCACTTGTATGATTAATTTTGGATCCCCACTGCATCAATGACCACATCGAATATAGAGTCATAATTAATCTCATAAAATATCAATTAATTTTAGTAAATGATTGTCAAAAATGAAATCATAAAAAAATAGTATAATTAAAATCCTTTTAAAACCAATAATGTCACACTTATTTCATAAAAATAAAATAGACTTTTTAAAGTAAATGAAATTTAATAGAAAATTTAATCATTTTAAGGAATCCTCTCTGAATATTATAATCAAATCCTTAGAACTTCATAAAAAGAAATCAAGCTATCTCTACTGCATGGGTTGACCGAATCGGGTCAACCAGAATCGATCACTCTTGGGTTCAGACTTGTTTTGCGTTGCTGGAAGCAAAGATGGGATTGAGTACGATTCTTCAAAGATTTTGGTTTGAGCTCTCGCCATCATACGCTCATGCTCCGCGCACTGTCATCACTCTTCAACCCCAACACGGCGCTCAACTGAGGTTGCACAGACTTTGAATCATCTCTTCCTTGTGGTTGTAATTTAATAAGAGTTGTATAAGAAAGATTATTCTTATCAACAACTATCCAAGAGCAAGCCATTTTCTTCAAAGCAAATTGTTAGCTATCTCTTATGCACAATATCATACGTATGCATACGTTATCACAACGTAGTTGGATATCCCATCATACTTTCTTTGCGGAATGAGTTCTTTTTTTTTTTTTGTCTTTCAACTATTTTTATCATACTCTCACCAGCGAATACTTTTTACTCACCAAACAAATTCTAGACTTTTTAAAGTAAATGAAATTTAATAGAAAATTTAATCATTTTAAGGAATCCTCTCTGAATATTATAATCAAATCCTTAGAACTTCATAAAAAGAAATCAAGCTATCTCTACTGCATGGGTTGACCGAATCGGGTCAACCAGAATCGATCACTCTTGGGTTCAGACTTGTTTTAGTTCTAATTGTATTATGTCGGATTCATGGGGAGCCTATGTATTACTATGATCTAATAACCCTCTTTTTTCATGTTTTTCGGTTTAAAGAAAAGCATATCAACTAAATTTGGGAATATCTTAATAAAATGCTACTCTCAAATAATATGAAATATTAATAAATCACCAATATTGATTGATAAAATTATGTTTCTAAAAGCAAGTCTTAAATCAGAATATCAACTATAAACACTAATAATCTTATAAGAAAGCCACTAGTAGTTTGAAAATAAATTCGTATTTCACATAATTTCTAAAATCATCTCTGAATTATAATATTCCCAAATCATCACAAAATATAACCAAATAACTATAGAAAATAAAAAAGAAATCCTTTCCATACCATACCATAGATGAATTTAGCATATTATTTTCTATATTGATAATAAGATTAAAAAAAAAATATCAATGACACAGGACTATGATATGAAATGATGATATCAATAACATAACTATACGGAGAAAAGAAAAGGATCGCTATAGTCTCCTGATGAGCATTACTTACCACTCATCATAATATTCGAACTTTCTCTCCGCCTTTTCACTGTGACATCCACTTATGTCTTTTGTCGGACTCGCTTTCTTGTCTGCCTCAAGGAGAGAATAGCTATGGAATAGTATTATAGAATATAAATCCTACCCCTCATTAAAATCATAATCCCATTATGAAACTTAAAATTTATGAAATTTATTATTGATATCCCCGTTCTTGCTATTGTCAACCTCCTTAGTATTGATAACTTTAAAAAAACAAAATATAATTTTATTATTTATAATATTTTAATTACTAATCTTATTATTATTTCCATAATCCTCCACCTCCCCCTCCCACCGTCGCACTCTCTCTCTCTCTTTCCTCATTTTCACTTTTGAACCCTCTCCGGCCTGTCTCCTCTATCGACTTTTTTTTTTTTTTTTGTTACTTTAAATTAAAATCTTATGATGAAAGCTTTTATACAATCTTTTTTCTTTTTGATCATTTATTTGATATTTATAATCCTAATTCTAGTCCTTTGATTCTACTGTTGAATCAATCGATCATTATTTCTTTAAATATCTCTTTTCTAGTTTTTGTGATATCACTTCGAATCCAAACTTAGGTGAACTCTTTTCCATTTTTATGGATTAGGTAAATGATAAATAGCTTGAGAAAGGTATTTTGGGTGGCTAAAACATTTGGGCTTTGATCGTTATTCGTCTTTGGTAGAAGCCTTTCGAAGAGTTACGTGTAAGGAATGATATGATTTTTAATCGGATTGTTTCCTCTTCTAGTAAGATTTTATATTAAAAAAATAATATTAATCCTAACTAATGATGAGGCCAAATTACTTGATGACATTATGCAAAAAAAAATTTCATATCATATTTCATAGGTTAGCACACGAGTAATATTAGTAACCCTTTATTGATTAGGTACAAGTGCATGAAAACACATGCGGTCCTTGTTTTTAAGCTAAAATAGTGCGAGAGCATTTTACCTGTTATAGTTAATATGGGAGTGAGAAAGATCTAAAACAACTCTGATTTGATAATTATTGTTTTTATGATAGATAAAAAAATATTATTCCTTGATCACTATCCAATTGTATGCATGACATTTGATTTCAATTGAGATTTTTAGACATATTCCGCTAATCATATTTATAAAAAATTAATTACATGATTAACTAACTAATCGATCATATTAGAATTACTAAAACTTCTTTTGAAAAGGAGAGGGTCCTCCCATCTTTTATCTTCATTTTGCTGTGATACTAGGTCATTTTTGTGTCGTTTGATTTACCATAATAATTTTTTTTAGATT
>LVTN01001015.1:79649-95340 GCA_001649415.1 Musa itinerans | reverse complement strand
ATATATGCCGACCTGTTTGTCCATTTGCTGTGGCATTGGAAAGTCGCTATCCTGTGCGAGTCACCCGAGGGCGTCGCCATTTCACCCACCAAAGAGATAAGGTCGCGTTACAGCAGCCGAATCCATCACCAGACCGCGGCAGCCTTCTCTCTTCTCGCTCTTTGCTGCTTGACTCCATGGCGCTGTCCGTATTACTGGAGAGGCTGTGGAGCCTGGGATTGGGCGTGGCGTGGCTGCTGCTCTTGGCCTGCGCCGTGTGGGCGTTGAACTACGCGTGGTGGAGGCCCAGGCGACAGGACCGCTTGCTCCGGGCACAGGGACTCCAAGGCACTCCTTACCGCTTCCTCCGCGGCGACCTCAAGGAGGACGAGCGCCTCCTCGCGCAGGCGCTCTCCAAGCCCATGCCCCTCTCCCACCACATCATCCCTCGCGTCGAGCCTTTCCTCCACGCCGCTATGAACGATCACGGCAAGTGCTCTCGGACGCTGCTGTCTCCCTCCCCCTTCTCCTCCTTTTGCTTTGCCAACTCTCAGTTGTTTCAGCAAGCTGTTCGATTCCATCACCAACTGATGGATTGAGAAATCACTTCATGCACTGAACTAGATGAAACAAACAATACATATCAATTCATAGATTTTAGTAGGCATATATACTTTCTTGAGCAGACAATTGACCTTCTTTAGATTTCCAACTTGAGAACAGATATCAAGTGTGAGCCATGCACTGACTTGTCTTTCATCTCATGTTAGATCAGATTTATAGTAGATTCTTACTGTGATTACTTGGGGAGGATTTAGATATTGTGCACAGTGACGTGATCCTTGTATCCCAGTTATTCTCTTATGATTGTTGCTAGGGTTTTGAGCAAGAGATTGAAATTTGTATATTCATTATTCTCATAGTGGATTATCTCTAGTAAGCCCCGTTGTTTTTACCCTCCATATTGAAGGGGTTTTCTACGTATATCTTAGGTGTTTTATTTGATTGTGGTCCCATTTAATTCCGTTGTGTGTTATGGCCTAATAGTATTTATTAATATACAAAAGTTATTTCTCTTTATATCCCATCAACTGGTATATGTTGGGAAATCTGCGAAGATTGGTGCGTAAAATCCGTGAAACTTAAAATTGCGTATAGAGTAGATTGTGTTACCTAGGGAGATCGTACATGGATAGTGTTACCTAGGGAGATCGTATATCCATGTTTCCTTACAGATCTTTAGGAGAGGGTGAAGGAGGTCAAGCGTCCTCCTCTCTAATGGTGATCCACACAGCAGGCGATCGACATAATATAAAAGACTATTTGTAGTTTGGATTAGAAAAATGAAGTGATGGTTAATATTGAGCAATGTTATTGTAATTTAAGACTAAAGCATGTAAAACTAATTTACCACTTCAAATTTACACACTAGAGAAAATTCTCTATCGTTTATCTTTTGCACCCATAGACATATTTAATATTTTTAATCAAATTATCGAAGGTTTATAATATCCAAATCCTTATAACATTATTCTAGTAGATATGATGTGTTTTACACATTTGCATCATGTATAACTAATGTGTTATTAACTACTCAATAATAATTTTATTTTCACATCAAATGAACAACATGATTATTTGATAAATGTTCTAATGTCTCTTATGAGCAATTACGATCAACATGTTGGGCTGACAGCTCAACAGCTATATTAGAGGGGGGTGTGGTGGCTATAAAAAGATGCAGAAAAAGATAGCAAAGATGGTGTTTACAATACAGAGAGACTGTTCTCAATCATCTAGAAGTGCTTTCATCTCAGGTTAGATCAGATTTATAGTAGATTCTTACTATGATTACTTGGGGAGGATTTAGATATTGTGCACAGTGACGTGATCCTTGTATCCCAGTTATTCTCTTATGATTGTTGCTAGGGTTTTGAGCAAGAGATTGAAATTTGTATATTCATTATTCTCATAGTGGATTATCTCTAGTAAGCCCCGTTGTTTTTACCCTTCATATTGAAGGGGTTTTCTACGTATATCTTAGGTGTTTTATTTGATTGTGGTCCCATTTAATTCCGTTGTGTGTTATGACCTAATAGTATTTATTAATATACAAAAGTTATTTCTCTTTATATCCCATCAACTGGTATATGTTGGGAAATCTGCGAAGATTGGTGCGTAAAATCCGTGAAACTTAAAATTGCGTATAGAGTAGATTGTGTTACCTAGGGAGATCGTACATGGATAGTGTTACCTAGGGAGATCGTATATCCATGTTTCCTTACAGATCTTTAGGAGAGGGTGAAGGAGGTCAAGCGTCCTCCTCTCTAATGGTGATCCACACAGCAGGCGATCGACATAATATAAAAGACTATTTGTAGTTTGGATTACAAAAACGAAGTGATGGTTAATATTGAGCAATGCTATTGTAATTTAAGACTAAAGCATGTAAAACTAATTTACCACTTCAAATTTACACACTAGAGAAAATTCTCTATCGTTTATCTTTTGCACCCATAGACATATTTAATATATTTAATCAAATTATCAAAGGTTTATAATATCCAAATCCTTATAACATTATTCTAGTAGATATGATGTGTTTTACACATTTGCATCATGTATAACTAATGTGTTATTAACTACTCAATAATAATTTTATTTTCACATCAAATGAACAACATGATTATTTGATAAATGTTCTAATGTCTCTTATGAGCAATTACGATCAACATGTTGGGCTGACAGCTCAACAGCTATATTAGAGGGGGGTGTGGTGGCTATAAAAAGATGCAGAAAAAGATAGCAAAGATGGTGTTTACAATACAGAGAGACTGTTCTCAATCATCTAGAAGTGCTTTCATCTCATGTTAGATCAGATTTATAGTAGATTCTTACTGTGATTACTTGGGGAGGATTTAGATATTGTGCACAGTGACGTGATCCTTGTATCCCAGTTATTCTCTTATGATTGTTGCTAGGGTTTTGAGCAAGAGATTGAAATTTGTATATTCATTATTCTCATAGTGGATTATCTCTAGTAAGCCCCGTTGTTTTTACCCTTCATATTGAAGGGGTTTTCTACGTATATCTTAGGTGTTTTATTTGATTGTGGTCCCATTTAATTCCGTTGTGTGTTATGACCTAATAGTATTTATTAATATACAAAAGTTATTTCTCTTTATATCCCATCAACTGGTATATGTTGGGAAATCTGCGAAGATTGGTGCGTAAAATCCGTGAAACTTAAAATTGCGTATAGAGTAGTTTGTGTTACCTAGGGAGATCGTACATGGATAGTGTTACCTAGGGAGATCGTATATCCATGTTTCCTTATAGATATTTAGGAGAGGGTGAAGGAGGTCAAGCGTCCTCCTCTCTAATGGTGGTCCACACAGCAGGTGATCGGCATAATATAAAAGACTATTTGTAGTTTGGATTAGAAAAATGAAATGATGGTTAATATTGAGCAATGCTATTGTAATTTAAGACTAAAGCATGTAAAACTAATTTATCATTTAAAATTTACACACCATAGAAAATACTTTATCGTTTATCTTCTGCACCCATAGACATATTTAATATATTTAATTAAATTATCAAAGGTTTATAATATCCAAAGCCTTATAACATTATTATAGTAGATATGACGTGGTTTACACGTTAGCATCAGCATCATGTATAGCTAATGTGTTATTATTTTAGTTGCCAATGTCATTCGCTACTCAATAATAATTTTATTTTTACATCAGCATATCATCGATTGTTTGATGAACAACATGATTAATTGATGAGTGTTCTATGAGCAATTACAATCAACAAATGTAATCACCTTATAATAACTACCTAAGTTTTACTATAAAATGGGTTACCAAAATATGCTTAGAGATATTGGAGAAAAATATGTTCATCGGACTAGTATGACATGTTTGACTAGTTTAGATTGTCCAAAACTAATATTAATTTAAGCGTAGGAGGAGCATCATTAACACTAACTAAGTTTTAAAAGGTGGGGCATTTAGTTTAGTGAGTTTTTCTAAAAACAAACTAAAAAAGAAATCAAGTTAGATTCATATTGGCTTCCAACTCAAAGAACTCAAAATTGACTCTAATAAAACCAAATCCAAGCTTAACAAAAATTCTAAATACTTCAATTATCTCTGTAAGTATATCAATGCATGCTACTCATTATCATTAAAAAATAAAATGGATATAAGCAAATCATGCCTAAATAAACACAAACTATCGATATCAATGTTTAATACCCATTAGTATGGTCCAGATTATAATTATACTAAACAAATAATTAAAATATCATATAATATATTATAAAATGTATCAAATGTTAAATATTTTAAAGATTTCTTTACGAAATACTTGGAGTCTAGTCATAATCATATAGCATTACCAAAACTAATATTGCAAAAGGCTTTACCATATTTTTGAACCATAGAACATTTTGAAATCAATAAGTGTTTCAAATAGTATTTACAAAATATATTTTTTTACTAATTGAAAACATATATAAATTTTTTCTTATTTTTTGAATAATAAAGTATTTTGTAAGTCAACCAAAAACTATATAAGTCATAAACATATAAATTATTACTTGAACATAAATTAGATCAAATACAACTTAGTAGTAGATAATCAAAATTAACACAATATATATTTTTTATAGATTCCTGCTCAAATATTATCGTTATCGAATCTATTATAGTACCATAAGATCACTTTCGGATATGATCACGAGATCACATACATAATATTTTATTCAAGCAATCATACACATTGTAATATATTATATTATTCAGTGTCATAAGATCACTTTCGTCGAGGATCATAACATCACATAAATAATACTCTATTTAAGTAATCATACACATGGGTGAGTCACCCGAGTGTGTCGCCATTTCACCCACCCAAGAGATAAAGTCGCGTTACAGCAGCCGAATCCATCACCAGACCGCTGCAGCCTTCTCCCTTCTTGCTCTTTGCTGCTTTACTCCATGGCACTGTCCGTATTAGTGGAGAGGCTGTGGAGCTTGGGATGGGGTGTGGCGTGGCTGCTGCTCTTGGTCTGCGCCGTGTGGGCGCTGAACCACGCGTGGTGGAGGCCCAGGCGACAAGACCGCTTGCTCCGGGCGCAGGGACTCCAAGGCACTCCTTACCGCTTCCACCGCGGCGACCTCAAGGAGGACAAGCGCCTCCTCGAGGAGGCGCTCTCCAAGCCCATGCCCCTCTCCCACCACATCGTCCCTCGCGTCGAGCCTTTCCTCCACGCCGCTATGAACGATCTCGGAAAGTGCTCTTGGCCGCTGCTGTCTCCCTCCCCCTTCTCCTCCTTTTGCTTTGCCAACTCTCAGTTGTTTCAGCAAACCGTTCGATTCCATCACCAACTGATGGATTGAGAAATCACTTCATGCACTGAACGAGATGAAACAAATATTACATATCAATTAATAGATTTTAGTAGGCATATATACTTTCTTGAGGCCGAGAATTGACCTTCTTTAGATTTCCAACTTGAGAACAGAAATCAAGTGTGAGCCATGCACTGATTTGTGAGCGAAAGTCTTATGCTGTGTTAAGAACAAAATCTCTAGTCTCAAATGCAGGCAGGAGATTCTTCAGCTGGTTTGGACCTGTGCCACGAGTGATGATCATGGACCCGGAATTGGTGAGGGAAATCCTGTCGAACAAGTTTGGTCATTTTGAACGAGCAACTCTAAGCCCCCTCGGACGAGCTTTAGTTACTGGTCTTTTAAGCTATAATGGGGGAAAGTGGGCCAAACACAGGAGGATTCTGAACCCTGCTTTCCATGTCGAGAAGTTAAAGGTAATCAATCATCCATGGTTCTCTCCTTATGACACATCTCAATCTTAGCTTGCGGCTTATACGATTTTAGATCATTCAAATGCCTCTTAATTTGTTGTAATTCGCAGCGAATGTTGCCGGCGTTCTCTGCTTCTTGTGGTGATCTCGTCGGCAGATGGGAGAATTTGGTCGGCCAGGAGGGATCCTGTGAATTAGATGTTTGGCCTGAGTTCCAATACTTCACTGGAGACGTCATTTCACGAGCAGCTTTCAGCAGCAACTACGAAGAAGGTAGACGAATTTTCCAACTCCAACTCGAGCTCGCTCAACTCGTCGTTCGGGCTATCCACAGTGCTTATATCCCGGGTTACAGGTGAGCTCCTTCTGTGTCCATGTTCCAGTCGAAGAACAACGAAGACTATATGGCTCTGGATACTCTTTTAACTTGCAAATATTAGAATTCTTGCAATTACTGACTCTAATTGCTGCTTTGTCCGTAGCACAGATTTCTGCCTACCCCAATGAATAACAGAATAAAAGCGATCAATAAAGAGATTCGATCACTTCTACGAGGTATAATAAGGAAGAGAGAGGAAGCTATGAAAACTGGTGAAGCAAGCGGCCAAGATCTCTTGGGCTTGTTGATGGAGTCCAATATCAAGCAATTCCAGGAGCATGGGAACAAGAATGCTGGGATGACCATCGATGAAGTGGTTGAGGAATGCAAGCTATTCTACCTTGCCGGGCAAGAAACAGCTGCTGTCTTGCTTACATGGACGATGGTAGTCTTAAGCATGCATCCCGAATGGCAAGAAAGGGCTAGAGAAGAGGTCCTGCAGGTCCTCGGGAAAGACAAACCAGAGATCGATGGTTTGAACCATTTAAAGATTGTGAGTGCTCTGCAATTACGCTAATCAGCTTTCTTTTAGGTAAATGCAGGGTCTAAACAATTGCTGTGGCAGGTGACGATGATACTCTACGAGGTTCTTCGGTTGTATCCACCTCTTCTACTCATCCAGAGGAGAACATACAAGACGATGGAAATCGGAAACGTATCGTACCCACCAGGAACACTGCTCGCATTGCCCATAGTATTCCTTCACCATGACCAAATCTTGTGGGGCGAAGATGCAAGCGAGTTCAAACCGGAGAGATTCGCGGAAGGGATATCGAAGGCGTCGAGAGATCAGGTTGCTTTCTTTCCGTTCGGCGGGGGTCCTCGCGTTTGCATCGGTCAAAATTTTGCGTTGCTGGAAGCTAAGATGGGATTGAGTACGATTCTTCAAAGATTTTGGTTTGAGCTCTCGCCATCGTATGCTCATGCTCCTTACAGTGCCGTCACGCTTCGACCTCAGCATGGTGCTCAACTGAGGTTGCACAAACTTGGAGTCGTCTCGTAACAAGCAGAATCTCACTTGGGAGATTATGGTTTTACGATGCTTTGGTGATTTATCTACTGCATAATGTAATAGACTATTTGTAGTTTGGATTACAAAAACGAAGTGATGGTTAATATTGAGCAATGTTATTGTAATTTAAGACTAAAGCATGTAAAACTAATTTACCACTTCAAATTTACACACTAGAGAAAATTCTCTATCGTTTATCTTTTGCACCCATAGACATATTTAATATTTTTAATCAAATTATCGAAGGTTTATAATATCCAAATCCTTATAACATTATTCTAGTAGATATGATGTGTTTTACACATTTGCATCATGTATAACTAATGTGTTATTAACTACTCAATAATAATTTTATTTTCACATCAAATGAACAACATGATTATTTGATAAATGTTCTAATGTCTCTTATGAGCAATTACGATCAACATGTTGGGCTGACAGCTCAACAGCTATATTAGAGGGGGGTGTGGTGGCTATAAAAAGATGCAGAAAAAGATAGCAAAGATGGTGTTTACAATACAGAGAGACTGTTCTCAATCATCTAGAAGTGCTTTCATCTCATGTTAGATCAGATTTATAGTAGATTCTTACTGTGATTACTTGGGGAGGATTTAGATATTGTGCACAGTGACGTGATCCTTGTATCCCAGTTATTCTCTTATGATTGTTGCTAGGGTTTTGAGCAAGAGATTGAAATTTGTATATTCATTATTCTCATAGTGGATTATCTCTAGTAAGCCCCGTTGTTTTTACCCTTCATATTGAAGGGGTTTTCTACGTATATCTTAGGTGTTTTATTTGATTGTGGTCCCATTTAATTCCGTTGTGTGTTATGACCTAATAGTATTTATTAATATACAAAAGTTATTTCTCTTTATATCCCATCAACTGGTATATGTTGGGAAATCTGCGAAGATTGGTGCGTAAAATCCGTGAAACTTAAAATTGCGTATAGAGTAGTTTGTGTTACCTAGGGAGATCGTACATGGATAGTGTTACCTAGGGAGATCGTATATCCATGTTTCCTTATAGATATTTAGGAGAGGGTGAAGGAGGTCAAGCGTCCTCCTCTCTAATGGTGATCCACACAGCAGGCGATCGACATAATATAAAAGACTATTTGTAGTTTGGATTAGAAAAATGAAGTGATGGTTAATATTGAGCAATGTTATTGTAATTTAAGACTAAAGCATGTAAAACTAATTTACCACTTCAAATTTACACACTAGAGAAAATTCTCTATCGTTTATCTTTTGCACCCATAGACATATTTAATATTTTTAATCAAATTATCGAAGGTTTATAATATCCAAATCCTTATAACATTATTCTAGTAGATATGATGTGTTTTACACATTTGCATCATGTATAACTAATGTGTTATTAACTACTCAATAATAATTTTATTTTCACATCAAATGAACAACATGATTATTTGATAAATGTTCTAATGTCTCTTATGAGCAATTACGATCAACATGTTGGGCTGACAGCTCAACAGCTATATTAGAGGGGGGTGTGGTGGCTATAAAAAGATGCAGAAAAAGATAGCAAAGATGGTGTTTACAATACAGAGAGACTGTTCTCAATCATCTAGAAGTGCTTTCATCTCATGTTAGATCAGATTTATAGTAGATTCTTACTGTGATTACTTGGGGAGGATTTAGATATTGTGCACAGTGACGTGATCCTTGTATCCCAGTTATTCTCTTATGATTGTTGCTAGGGTTTTGAGCAAGAGATTGAAATTTGTATATTCATTATTCTCATAGTGGATTATCTCTAGTAAGCCCCGTTGTTTTTACCCTTCATATTGAAGGGGTTTTCTACGTATATCTTAGGTGTTTTATTTGATTGTGGTCCCATTTAATTCCGTTGTGTGTTATGACCTAATAGTATTTATTAATATACAAAAGTTATTTCTCTTTATATCCCATCAACTGGTATATGTTGGGAAATCTGCGAAGATTGGTGCGTAAAATCCGTGAAACTTAAAATTGCGTATAGAGTAGTTTGTGTTACCTAGGGAGATCGTACATGGATAGTGTTACCTAGGGAGATCGTATATCCATGTTTCCTTATAGATATTTAGGAGAGGGTGAAGGAGGTCAAGCGTCCTCCTCTCTAATGGTGATCCACACAGCAGGCGATCGACATAATATAAAAGACTATTTGTAGTTTGGATTAGAAAAATGAAGTGATGGTTAATATTGAGCAATGTTATTGTAATTTAAGACTAAAGCATGTAAAACTAATTTACCACTTCAAATTTACACACTAGAGAAAATTCTCTATCGTTTATCTTTTGCACCCATAGACATATTTAATATTTTTAATCAAATTATCGAAGGTTTATAATATCCAAATCCTTATAACATTATTCTAGTAGATATGATGTGTTTTACACATTTGCATCATGTATAACTAATGTGTTATTAACTACTCAATAATAATTTTATTTTCACATCAAATGAACAACATGATTATTTGATAAATGTTCTAATGTCTCTTATGAGCAATTACGATCAACATGTTGGGCTGACAGCTCAACAGCTATATTAGAGGGGGGTGTGGTGGCTATAAAAAGATGCAGAAAAAGATAGCAAAGATGGTGTTTACAATACAGAGAGACTGTTCTCAATCATCTAGAAGTGCTTTCATCTCATGTTAGATCAGATTTATAGTAGATTCTTACTGTGATTACTTGGGGAGGATTTAGATATTGTGCACAGTGACGTGATCCTTGTATCCCAGTTATTCTCTTATGATTGTTGCTAGGGTTTTGAGCAAGAGATTGAAATTTGTATATTCATTATTCTCATAGTGGATTATCTCTAGTAAGCCCCGTTGTTTTTACCCTTCATATTGAAGGGGTTTTCTACGTATATCTTAGGTGTTTTATTTGATTGTGGTCCCATTTAATTCCGTTGTGTGTTATGACCTAATAGTATTTATTAATATACAAAAGTTATTTCTCTTTATATCCCATCAACTGGTATATGTTGGGAAATCTGCGAAGATTGGTGCGTAAAATCCGTGAAACTTAAAATTGCGTATAGAGTAGTTTGTGTTACCTAGGGAGATCGTACATGGATAGTGTTACCTAGGGAGATCGTATATCCATGTTTCCTTATAGATATTTAGGAGAGGGTGAAGGAGGTCAAGCGTCCTCCTCTCTAATGGTGATCCACACAGCAGGCGATCGACATAATATAAAAGACTATTTGTAGTTTGGATTAGAAAAATGAAGTGATGGTTAATATTGAGCAATGTTATTGTAATTTAAGACTAAAGCATGTAAAACTAATTTACCACTTCAAATTTACACACTAGAGAAAATTCTCTATCGTTTATCTTTTGCACCCATAGACATATTTAATATTTTTAATCAAATTATCGAAGGTTTATAATATCCAAATCCTTATAACATTATTCTAGTAGATATGATGTGTTTTACACATTTGCATCATGTATAACTAATGTGTTATTAACTACTCAATAATAATTTTATTTTCACATCAAATGAACAACATGATTATTTGATAAATGTTCTAATGTCTCTTATGAGCAATTACGATCAACATGTTGGGCTGACAGCTCAACAGCTATATTAGAGGGGGGTGTGGTGGCTATAAAAAGATGCAGAAAAAGATAGCAAAGATGGTGTTTACAATACAGAGAGACTGTTCTCAATCATCTAGAAGTGCTTTCATCTCATGTTAGATCAGATTTATAGTAGATTCTTACTGTGATTACTTGGGGAGGATTTAGATATTGTGCACAGTGACGTGATCCTTGTATCCCAGTTATTCTCTTATGATTGTTGCTAGGGTTTTGAGCAAGAGATTGAAATTTGTATATTCATTATTCTCATAGTGGATTATCTCGTCTAAACAATTGCTGTGGCAGGTGACGATGATACTATACGAGGTTCTTCGGTTGTACCCACCGCTGCTACTCATCCATAGGAGAACACACAAGACGGTGGAAATCGGAAACGTATCGTACCCACCAGGAACACTGTTCGCATTGCCCATAGTATTCCTTCACCATGACCAAATCTTGTGGGGCGAAGATGCAAGCGAGTTCAAACCGGAGAGATTCGCGGAAGGGATATCGAAGGCGTCGAGAGATCAGGTTGCTTTCTTTCCGTTCGGCGGGGGTCCTCGCGTTTGCATCGGTCAAAATTTTGCGTTGCTGGAAGCTAAGATGGGATTGAGTACGATTCTTCAAAGATTTTGGTTTGAGCTCTCGCCATCGTATGCTCATGCTCCTCACAGTGCCGTCACGCTTCGACCTCAACATGGAGCTCAACTGAGGTTGCACAAACTTGGAGTCGTCTCGTAACAAGCAGAATCTCACTTGGGAGTTTATGGTTCTGCGATGCTTTGGTGCTTTATTTACCGTGTAATGTAATAGGCTATTTGTAGTTTGGATTAGAAAAATGAAGTGGTGGTTAATATTGTGCAATGTTATTGTCATTTAAGACTAAAGCATGTAAAAGTAATTTACACACTTGAGAGAAAACTCTATCGCTTATCTTATGCACTCATAGATATATTTAATATATTTAATTAAATTCTCAATGGTTCGTAATATTTAAATCCTTATAATAATATTATTATAACTGTTATAGTAGATATGATGTAGCTTACATGTTAGTATCACTAATGTGTTATTACTTTAGTTGCTAATATTATATACTATCCAATAATAATCTTATTTTCATATCGACACACCATCTTATTTGGTGGAGATCGAAATCTTGTGAATACCTAATTGACAAACAATCTAATGACTTCTACGAGCAATTATAATAAACAAATGCAACCACCTTAGAACGACCACCCAAGTTTTACTATAAAATTGGTCACCAAAATATGCCCAGAGATATGCCCAGAGACATTGGAGAAAAATAGGTTCATCAGACTAGTCTGACATGTTCCATTGGTTTGAATTATCCAAAACTAATACTAATTTGAACGTAAAAGAAACATTGAACATAAAAGAAGCATTGTTAAGATCATTTCTGACTTAGTTTTATAGGATAGAGAATCCAACTTGATGTGTTGTTCTAAAGATAAACTCGAAAATAAGTCGGTTAGATCTTAGTTTCCAAGTCAAATAATTCAAAATCAACCAAATGGAAGCTTAACAAAAATTCTAAGCATTTCAATTATCTTTCTAAGTATATCTATATAAGCTACTCGTTATCATTAAAAAAAAATAAGGTTAGCTACCATTCTCGATGAGTGTGAGTGTGTTAGATTTAAAACTTTCAAACCTATAAATATAATATCAAAGAGTGAAGTACTCATACAGGACATCTTTTATATCTCAAGTCTAAGAACTAGATACACTATTAGGATGACAGAATTATAGTGAACTCATTCTCCAATAAGCATCTGCACTATATCCCTAGTGTCTCCACACGAGCAACTATGAGACCAACCCTTCTATCATATGGACGGGTATATAATACACCAATCTATTCGATTATCTTTATGTCTCTGTCAAGTAGCCTATGATTGAAATTATTTAAGGTCTGTGTTTAAAGACGAATCAGTCTCATTATTATGATCTCATCATAATTCAATTCCTATTACATAGATCCATGCACATCATAACAAACAATATAAAGTGAAAAAAAAAAATCAAATATATAATAAGCAAAAAAAGTGTATATTATGTCACACGTGTCATCTATGACTCATTCATATGATCCAATAATTCATTAGCTTATTGGATATTCAATAAAATAGGGGCTCCAACAAATATCTCATATTTGAATCTCTACTCGTCGCAACACCTATCATATGTGTGTGATCCTCTAGGCCCAATATCGAGCTGGCCGTGAGTTATACTTGTTAGAACTTTTTTTGGCTCAATGAACTATTATCCCAATAATAATTCCCTCGACTTATCAATTGTGGACGTACTAGGCCACTACACCGTAGTCCCCAAACGATACAAGGGAATCTAATATATTGGATCTGTCTATCATTAGTTATCATATATATATAATCCCTCATCCATTTAATACCCCATAGTTTATATACCAGACATTGTGCTATCAGACCCATACGATTTCTACTTGAGTCTCGCTCTAATCAGATTCTCCCGGAGAACTTTTTCTCTCTCAATCCGAATGACCCTAGTCAAGGATTTATCTAAGCAAGAACTCATAGGATATTCCTCTCATGACATCGAGAGTGGATAATCCTATATAAACACTCAATAGCCCTTATAAGGTTGGTTGCCCCTCTCGATGATTGGTTGTGTTAGATATGAAACTTTCAGACCTATAAGTCTAGTATCAAAGAGTGGAGTACTCATACAAGATATCCTTAGTATGTCAAGTTTAAAGACCAGATATACTACTGGAACAACGGAATCGCTGTTTGACAATAAAACATCATCAACCATCAAACATTTCGTGAACGAATCAATCAGTGAACTCATTCTCAAATGAGCATCTGCATTATATCCCTAGTATCCCCACATAAGTAGTTATGAGACCAACCGCCTCCATTATATGGATGAGTATATAGTACAACAAATCTGTCCGGTTATCTCGATGTCCCTCTCGAGTAACTTATGACCGGGATTATTTATGGTATGTGTTTAAAGGTAAATCAGTCTTATTATCGTGACCTTATTACGATCTAATTTCCATTGCATAGATCCATAAACATCACAATATATACATACAATAAGTAATATAAAGTAAGAAAATATCATAATAATAATGAACAAAAAAAAATACATATCATGTCACAATCGTCATCACTCATGTGATTGACTCGCAAGACACCTATAACTAGCACTATACATATAGGTGTAGATAATATCGGACTGTTCAAAACGTCAACAATATTTCCTCGACACTTACCCCTCACACTGCTCCTCTACCCATCACCTGTCACTCCTTCTCTGCTCATTCACTTCAAATATTACTTGATGACTCAATGCAAGTGAATAAAGATATCAACGAAAGCAAGGTAAAGAAAAGAAAAATAATATAGCAGGGTATAGAAAAGAAAAAGAATATTTACATTCAATTATGAAGTTTCTTTATAATATTAAAAACTTTTAAAATGAGACAGATGATTGCTAATAGAAATCTCTAAATTTAAATAAATTTTTTTTATAGTATCATTTGATTAATATTTAATAAAAAAATTTATAATACCCATAATTGAGAATCATGTGTGGTTTAATCGTTAAACTATAATTTGAGCCCTTTTTTTTTTTCCTGATTGTGACCAATATATAGTTTTATTTTTTTTTAAGTTTAGCTCTAATATAATGTTAGAAATTGATGAGTCTAAGTTAACATGTATCATTTTAAATACGAACTCATTCCAAATACTTAGACTTATTATGTTGTGAATCAAATATAATATATATCATCCGACTTTCTTAAGATTATTTTTTAATCTCTTCAAACATGAATATTGGCTAACAGACTCAATAAGTATCTAATAAATATTAAAGTAGATAAGCAAATACAAGGGCAATCAGAACATGTATAAGAAACATCCAATGTTGCACAGAGATTGTTTTCCATGCCGAGTATGAACTCATAGGATTTCTAGATAACACAACTAAAGATAGACTAAACAAAGACTTAGTTGGCAAACATTAGTGATAACTCTACTTAGACTAAACTGAAACTCACTTAGCAAACAACAAACTAATGAACGCAAAGATTCACACTCAACGTAAAGCTTGGGTTGACTGTTCGACTGATACAAGATAAGAAGATAGGTGGCACATGATGTTCATAGAAGATATAGCAAATCTTCTATTGGAAGCTTTTGTAATATCATAGTGTAAAGAAGATATTACAAGCAACACAGGCCGGATGACTGACGCTCAGATGGATTTGTGACATTGTTTATAGGAGCTCTCGGTATTATCTTAAATTAAAATTTTCTGTTGGCAGCTTTTGTACCATCGCCTCTTGTTTTTGAATCATTTATTTAGTATTTGTAATTCAAATTCTTGTGTTTTTTATGATTCTACTATCGAATCAATCGATCGTTGTATCTTTTGGTGTCTTTTCTCTAGTTCTTCGTGATATCTCTTCGAATCCAAACTCGAGGTAAACTTTTTCTTTTTGTTGGACAAGGTAAATGGTAAATGATTTGATGAAGATAGTTTGGATGGTCAGAACATTTGGGTTTTGATCGCTATTGGTCTTTGGTGTACTTGGCGTGCAAGGAATGATATGGTTTTTAATCAAATTGTCTCATCTCCTAGCAAGATTTTATATAAAAGAAATAATAATAATCTTAGCTGATGACGAGGCTAAATTACCTGATGGCATTCTGTATGAAAAATTAGTTATATTCTATTAATCATATATATAGAAAAATAAACTTCGTGGTAAATTGGCTCACCAATCTGGTTAGGACTATTAAAACCCCCCTTTTTTTTAAGGGGAGGATTCTCTCATATTTTGTTCTGTTTTGATATATAT
>LVTN01001015.1:0-61026 GCA_001649415.1 Musa itinerans | reverse complement strand
TGGAAATCGGAAACGTATCGTACCCACCAGGGACACTGCTCGCATTGCCCATAGTATTCCTTCACCATGACCAAATCTTGTGGGGCGAAGATGCAAGCGAGTTCAAACCGGAGAGATTCGCGGAAGGGATATCGAAGGCGTCGAGAGATCAGGTTGCTTTCTTTCCGTTCGGCGGGGGTCCTCGCGTTTGCATCGGTCAAAATTTTGCGTTGCTGGAAGCTAAGATGGGATTGAGTACGATTCTTCAAAGATTTTGGTTTGAGCTCTCACCATCGTATGCTCATGCTCCTCACAGTGTCGTCACGCTTCGACCTCAACATGGAGCTCAACTGAGGTTGCACAAACTCGGAGTCGTCTCGTAACAAGCGGAATCTCACTTGGGAGATTATGGTTCTGCGATGCTTTACTGCTTTGATGCTTTATCTACTGCATATTGTAATAGACTATTTGTAGTTTGGATTAGAAAAAGGAAGTGGTGATTAATAATGAGGCTCTCCTCGCAATGTTGAGCAATGTTTTTCCAAATAACCTGCTTTCTTTATGAAAAATTATTTATCATTTCAAATTTACACACTTGAAAAAAAACTTTATCATTTATCTTATGTACCCATACAAATATTTAATATATTTAATTAAGTTCTTAGAGATTCATAATATCCAAATCCTTATGACATTATTATTGGACTTACAGTACATATGATGTGATTAACATATTAACATTATATACATTTGATGTGTCATCGCTTTAATAGTCAATATTATGTATTATCCAACAATAATCCTATGTCTATATGGATGCATCATCGTATGAACGACATGATTAATTAACAAAACAGTCTAATATATGTTATAAGTAGTTACAACCAACAAGTGTAACCACCTGTTCAGATAGTGTAACGACCCTCTAGTGTCACCCTCCGACTTAGTTTTTCTAATTAATATTGATTTGAGCATCAAAGATGTATTATAGGATCAAGAGTCTAGCTTGATGAGATTTCTTAAAAATTGACTTGAAAAAAAATCATGTAATGTCACGACTCAGGTCTAATGGGTTAACTGGCCTCAAAATACTTAAGCTAGTACACTCACCCTCTATGTTTCTGTGACATATTTTTCAAAGTATCTACTTATATATTCCTATATGTTCTTTACTTTATGAACAAATCAATGAAAATATCAAATATGATTATACTTTTGAACTAATGACTTGCATCTTAATATTGAGCAGCTTATATATAATTTTTCAGCAGCTTATCTTAATAAGTATCTACTTCCTTATTAAGTATACTTTTAATGAAATGATATATATATATACATAATTTTTGTATCCATATCATACATCTTGATTTTTAAGTCAAATGATCTGTCATCTCTTCAACATGGATATATTAGTCACTTACGGAACGTTATAGCTCACTCTATTAATATGTAATTTTTTTAATTTTAGTTTGTCACTCACCCTAATGTTAGGTTTGGGTAGAGACTGTGAAATGTTAAAAGATTTTGATAAGTCTTTGGTGATTTGATATGATATTGTTATAAAAATATACTTTGCTTATAATATTATTCAAACAAATATGAATTGATATCGTAAAGATTATAAGATCTCTCATATTTAGAAGCTTAGAATGTTAAGCTTGAAGTTTTGTATTGATATGAACTTATTGTAAATTATTGATTTTATAGTTATAACAATTCGCTCTTATGAGTTTATAGGTGGTTGGTTAATGATTTTTGAGTTGGTCTTGGGTTTTATAGAATTATCAAGTAATGTGTTAAATGATTATAAACTATATAGATTTTATATATGTGAACACAAATTTAATATTTTTTGTGTCTTCAAATTTTGTCTTGGATAGTGGATTTGGCTTGTGAATGATTCATAATTTTTTTTTATATTTAAGTTAGGTTCATACTTCTTAAATATTTTTTTGGGAGTCTGACAAAGGTGTTATATAATTCTCATGTAAGGTAAATTCTTTTACCTTTCTTTTTTCATAAAGCTTATGGTCAGTGAAAATAGATTGAGGAACACATCTTGTGACATGATTTAACCTAATTAATTTTTACCAAAATTAAAAGGTAAGTGTTTTACACATGACAACCTAACTTGTACGAGCAAGATAAGAGATAAATGCTAAAAGAATATTTTGCTCATGTCTCAAAATATTTTTTAAATAATTTTTTTATAAAAAATTATCGAATTATTCAAATCAAGATTAATTATTATTTATCAATATTACTATATCCTTATCGGTTACTGACTCGAGCATCAAAAATTTCATTCGATCACGAGTGCTCATCATGTAGATCGATTGCATAGCGTATATTCGAGTTGATGAGGGAAATAATGGCGACTTGACCCGGACTGACGTCACCCGCCCTAGGGACGTCACTGCAAGCCTTACGAGGCCTGGTCAAACAGGCCAGAACGTCGCCCAAGGCGCATTTACGCCCCGACCAGACCCAGCTCTACACGCCACAACAACCCAGTTGTCAGACGTCACCAGGAGTACGATCTCGCCCCTCCCCAAAAACAGGTACATCTGGCACGGTAAGCCATTCTATAAATCCCCCCACACCGAAGAAGAAAGGGACTGACTTGTTCGTCGGAGGGGCCACTGTTGGACGTCAACCAACGGAGGTCCTCTTTGCAGGAAGAAGGCCACCCCGGATTCGAGCGCGCCCGAGGTCAAGAAATCACTGAGGAGCATCCCCACGGCAAGCCGGTCCAGCCCAGATCCAAACAACGGAGTGTTGACCCGCACATCTCTGAGAGGCCACAGTCATTCCCAGCACCGCGTCCGGTTGTCAAGAGGCTCCCGACATCAGCCCGAGGACCAAACCATGCTGACGCACCGGGCACGGTATATTTGTTCCTTAACACGAGTCAACTTGAATTTTCAAGTGAGTGTTTAAATCTTTCCTCAACGATATTAGATTTCTTATGCACACTACCTCTGAATCGATATTTTTTCCTAATAACAACTAAAATTTTGATACAGAATTTTTATAGCATTTCTGGACGCTAGAATTAAATGAGTCTCACCTTCAAGAGAAGAGAAAGCTTGGAATGATCGCTCAGCTAAACAGATGCGGGATAGACTACTGGTCACACCAATAGAACAGGAGAACCCCTCATCACGTAGAAGTTTCAGTTTGAACCGCCGTTGTTAAGATAGAGACGACAAGAAAGAGACAAAGTGGGGTGGCCCGGCTGTTTCTCCCTTCCATTGCACGCGGCCTGGAAAACCAGCGCCGATGGCGACGGTCGCGACGACTCGAGTCACGCTACCTCGAGATCAACCGGTGCACCATGAGATTAGCTCGCGCTACAGGAACTAAATCCACCACCGGGACGCTGCAGCCTTCTCCCTCCGTGCTGCAGTAACCCCATGGGGCTTTCTGTGTCGGTGGAGGGGCTGTGGCGCTTGGGATGGGCGCTGCTCTTGGCCTGCGCGGTGTGGGCGCTGAACTGGGCATGGTGGAGGCCCAGGCGACAGGAGCGCTTGCTCCGGGCGCAGGGACTCCGAGGCACCCCTTACCGCTTCATCCGCGGCGACATCAAGGAGGACGGGCGCCTCCTGGCGGAGGCGCTCTCCATGCCCATCCCCCTGTCCCACCAGATCATCCCTCGCGTCGCGCCTTTCCTCCGCGCCGCTATGAACGAATTCGGCAAGTGCTCTCGGCCGCCGCTGTCTCACTTCCCCTTCTCCCTCTTTTGCTTTGCGAACTCCCAGTGTTTCAGCAAGTTGTTCGATTCTATCAGTGACTGATCGATAGATTTCTAAACCTTTCGCTGTGTTATGTTCAATTCGGCGTCTCGAACTCAGGCAAAACATTCTTTACCTGGTTCGGGCCTGTGCCACGAGTGATGATCATGGACCCGGAATTGGTGAGGGAAATCCTATCGAACAAGTTTGGTCATTTTGAACGAGCAAGTCTAAGCCCCCTCGGACGAGCTTTAGGTACTGGTCTTTTAAGCTATCATGGGGGAAAGTGGGCCAAACACCGGAGGATTCTGAACCCTGCTTTCCATGTCGAGAAGTTAAAGGTAATCCGTGATCCATGGTTCTCCACTTAGGACACATCTCGATTCTAGCTTGCGGCTCATACGATTTTAGATAATTCAAATGCCTCTTAATTTGTTGTAATTCGCAGCGAATGTTGCCGGCGTTCTCTGCTTCTTGTGGTGATCTCGTCGGCAGATGGGAGAATTTGGACGGCCAGGAGGGATCCTGTGAATTAGATGTTTGGCCTGATCTCCAAAACTTCACTGGAGACGTCATTTCACGCGCAGCTTTCGGTAGCAGCTATGAAAAAGGTAGACGAATCTTCCAACTTCAAGTTGAGCTAACTCAACTCGTCTTTCAAGCCATCCACAGTGCTTACATCCCGGGTTACAGGTGATTTCCTTCTCTCCCAAGTTTCAGTTGAAGAACAAAGACTATTCGCTTGCAGACATTCGAATTTTTGCAATTTCCACCATTGCGAGATCTGTTTTGTTGCTGATTGTTGCCTGCAATGCAGATTTCTGCCTACCCCACAGAATAACAGAATAAAAGCGATTAATAGAGAGGTTCGGTCACTTCTACGAGGAATAATAAAGGAGAGACAGGAAGCTATGAGAACTGGCGAAGCAACCAACAATGACCTCTTGGGCTTGTTGATGGAGTCCAATTTACAACACTTCCAGGAACATGGGAACAAGAATGCCGGGATGACTTCTGATGAAGTGGTCGAAGAATGTAAGCTATTTTACTTTGCGGGACAAGAGACGGTTTCCGCGTTGCTAACATGGACGATGGTGGTGCTGAGCATGCATCCCGAGTGGCAAGCAAGGGCTAGAGAAGAGGTTCTACAGGCATTTGGGAAAAACAAACCAGACTTTGATGGCTTGAGCCGCTTAAAGATTGTAAGTATTGTTCCTGCATCAAATTTGAAGAGCACACTTCCAAATGTTTGTCTCTGAGTTTTGATTGTGTGGTCTGAACTAATTATGTTTCTTATTAGCATCCTGCTTTCTATAAAATCCAAGCATTAGGCAATGTCCATCTCAAAATGACATTACAGTGCTACATTACAGAAAACAAATTGTTGTATCAATTCTCAGCCTGTTCTTTATAGCATCTGCATGTTTCGAGTAAGATGCACTTGAAATCATTTGCAACTATAGTATTGCAGATTTTTCTTGTTTCTGTTCCTTTCATCAGAACATATCATGTTAATCTAGCATCCAAACAATTGAGAATGAGAATGAAAGTATCATCTAAGTCCAAACTTTATTTGGCAGGTGACAATGATACTATACGAGGTTCTGAGACTATATCCACCGGGAATTCTGATACAGAGGATAACATACAAGACAGTGAAACTCGGAAACATAGTTTACCCACCAGGAGTATTGCTCGTGGTGCCCATAGTTTTCATTCACCATGACCCGGATCTCTGGGGCAAAGATGCAAGTGAGTTCAAGCCAGAAAGATTTGCTCAAGGGATCGCGAAGGCATCAAAAGACCAAGTTGCGTTCTTTCCATTTAGCGGGGGGCCTCGGGTTTGCATTGGTCAGAATTTTGCGTTGCTTGAAGCAAAAACGGCTTTGTGTATGATTCTTCAGCAGTTTTCGTTTGAGCTCTCACCATCGTATACTCATGCTCCGCGCACGTTTGTAACTCTTCAACCTCAACACGGTGCTCGATTGAGGCTGCACAAACTTTGAATCATCTTTATGCATTGATCATTCTGTCAGTCAAGGACTCGGTTGAAATGATCGTTGCATATGAAATTGACTATAGAACAATCTAGTTGTGTAATATATGGTGATCATGTGTCATGTACATAAATAAATGCTAATGATCAGTTATAATGCTAAGTATGAGACATTCTATTTTGACTCATCAGTATCAAAAAGTTGTGCTAATATTGTAGAGAGGAATGAATGGTCAATCCCAGCAGCTTCAAAGGTGAGTCATTTTGTTCAAGGCTTGTTGGATCTGTCTAACAGAGAGATATATCAGTGGGATATACTCTCATGCCCTTCTATATGGAAAAGCTTTCTTGATGCTTCACTGCTTTTAAATTTGGAATTGTTCCAAGTCTTGTGGTTGAAATTGTAAGATTCTTGTTACCATTTGAAAACTATTTCTTCATTAATTGATGGTATAATAAGAAATTTCATACAAATCACCCATACAAATTCAGTTGTCTTGCAGATGGGTTTTGCATTTGGCAAAAATGCAAGCAGCATAAGATATTCTTCTTTGTTTAGGCAAAATACAAACGAATAGTTTTCAAGGCCATGAAGAACGGAATGTTACCATATCAAAGAACCAGTAGGAACGCCAACAAAGACTATGATCACTTCATGTATTTAGATTACTGGAAACTGGGCAACAATTTATCACAAGGCTATCCATTTAAACATAAGGAAAATCCACATTAATTGTCCGATCTGGTAATCGTAAAACATGATGTAATGAACTTGGAGGAGGTCACCATGTCATCCTGTCTCGGAGAAATCTGTACGAGCGTAAGGGATCCCAGGGAACACCTTGTGGCTTGGCCTGGAACGGAGAGGGAGGGAGACCCTCTTCGGTGAGATGCCTTACGACGGCGGTAAAGATTAAGACGAGAGAAAGCTGTGGTCCTACTCAGGCTTGAAGGTTATGAGATTGTGAGACCTATGAATCTTTCCGACCCTTTCATGCACAGCTTTTGCTGCTTCCCTCACCTTCTTGCATTGTATGTTCAATGAGGTCCACTTCGAAGAACATGACTCGGTTGCCGGACGCAGACGGTGAAAGATGCCATGGTCTTGGCTCTTGTGAGCTTCGGCAGTGGTCCTCTCGATGCTTGTTCTATAGGTAAGGGAAGTCTGTCGTTTACCTACTTGTTAATTGAATGAGATAACTCGGTTTAGTTCCCTATTTAATCTTCTCCTCGGGTTCGGCTATGATATTAATCGACATCACCCGACCTAATAAGAAAACTAAACTATTGATCTAAAATATTTAAATCAAAATTAATTATAATAAATTATTTGTATAGGTCAATTTAAATCTTTATCAACTTTTATGTATTAATGATATATTAAGGCATTTCATGATTGGTTTACATATCATGTATCTAAAGATACGTAATTTGAAATTGAGATAATATATTTTAATTTAGAAAATATCCCGTTACAAAGGAGATGCTAATCCTTTATTTTATCTACTTTTAAATATTAATAATATATCAAGGTGTTTCATAATTGCTTTATATGATAGTATCAAGTTGTTTCATAATTGCTTTATATCTAAATTACATTAGTTGTAATTTGAAATTGAGATAACATATCTTAATTTGGAAAATATTCCCTTACAAAGGAGATGCTGATCCTTTATTTTATCCACTTTTAAATACTAATAATATATCAAGGTGTTTCATAATTGCTTTACATGATAGTATCTAAATATGTATCTAAATTACATTGGTTGTAATTTGAAATTGAGATAACATATCTTAATTTGGAAAATATTCCCTTATAAAGGAGAAACTGATCCTTTATTTTATCCACCTTTAAATACTAATAATATATTATGGTGTTTCATAATTTTACATGATAGTATTTAAATACTAGATATTGATCTTTTATCTTGATCATGGATAGTAAACTAAACTTCTTAAAAAAAAAAAAATGGAGTCATGTAGAAGATTTTTTAATCAATAATTTGTTTATATTTTTTTCAAAAAAAATTTATTTAATCCTTAAAAATCTATAAAATGATCTTTATGGGTCAAAGTGTAGAATATATACTAACTTAGGAGGAAGGTATCGATCTATAATTTTTTATGAGAGGAGTTGAAAATTGATCCAGAAATAATAGCGAACAATAATGTGACACAAATGATAATGAACAATAATGTGTCTTCAGAAATAAAGAGAATTTTTAAGCTTCTTTATACCCTTGATGACACCATTAAAGACTTTAAGGCTGGAGTGCATATATGTCCTCAATATACGAGATCTAGATGGAGTCAAATCCTTACTCTTGTACTCTAGGAAGTCATATAGAAGATCATACTCCTCAGCACAATGAGGGAGATTTGAAGGGTTTATCATATTGGTGGGGTAGCATATTACATTAATCATCTACGTCACACAGGTGGCCATTTCTTATGCTTTAAGCTAACTAGCAATTGTCGAGTCCCCCATCAAAGAAGTAGATGTAGGAGGTATCGTAGGCATAAAAAGGTTCAGAGGAATAATTATATTTAAAATCGATTGCTATTCAATAAGAATAGAATCTGTTCTTATATATATAATCTTCTCTGTGTCATGAATCTTTATATCCAAGGGCTTCAATGGGTAGTGGCGATTAAGGTAAAATGGGTCGGATCTTAGCAAAGAGTTGAATCCACTATCATATTGGGATTTACTAATATCGTAAGATCATCTCCTTTCATGGTATCCACCACCAAATTCCTTAAATCCATCGAATCCACAATCCTAACACAAAGTCAGGGGTGTTAATAGAGTTAATAAGTGGATTTTAGACCATTAAGGCAAAAGTAATCATAAGATTAATGAGAATAGAGGAAGAAGCGAAAGTGATATTGTTGGCAGTAGCATCAGAATAGGTTATATAGTTAGTAGATTTGACAAAACCATTCACAAGGGTGTTTACATAAGGTAAAGTGTGTAATAGTGCTGGGAAGATATTAGACCCCTTAGCCATCTCTTCCGTCATGTGATGGGCATGTGTTTAACCACTTAGCCAAGGCTTCATCGTTTGTATCCTTAATAGTTGCTCCAATGATTTCACTAGTACCCTTCTACGATAGGATCGATGTTGGACCCTCATCCAATGTCTGAAAATTGAATACCACTCTCTATCTCACTTGTCAAATCTGGTTAAGACTCTCGTGTCGAGATAGCATAAGCCCCATCCAAAGAGTTCAATGACATGATAAGATCGATAGAAGAAGAATTAAGCTTGATAGCATATGTATTGGTTCGGTGTCCTAACCGGTGACAATGATAACAAAGACAATGTATATTTTTGTAGGAGATAACTTGAAAAATACTAATGTGAGACTCACCCATCCAAATTTATTATTTCAAGGGTTAGGTAATGTCAATCTCAACACAGACACGAGTGTAGTGACCATGCTCATACTAGAGGGAACGAAAATCGATTCTAATATGGCGACCTAGTAAAGAAGTGATTTAGAAACTGGATCCTAGTATTCTAAGGATAATCCTTGAAGATGAATCTAAAGATAACAGTGTCAATTTGAATAGTCATTGGTTGAAAGTTAAGATGCCCTAAGATAAGTTAGAGGACGTCATCATGAAGATGCTAAGGTCTTTTAGTAAAGGCTTGAATAGCATCGACCTTCGTATGAAAATAAAAGAGGAAGAAATTTGATTCCAAGTCGATAATCAATGGAGTATTAGCTAGAGGCTAGAGCCTAAGGATGGATGACATAGAAATTTACCTATACAACAGGAAGACCAAGGGAGATGGCACAACTGAAGTTTCTCTTCTTCAAATAGGACCAAGTTACTAGAAGAAGCTTTAATTTGCTCTAATGAGGATTGGTGCAGTAGACATTCAATACTAATAGTAGAGAATGAAGGAGTAGCAAATAGAACAAAGGCCCGAGGTGTGATATGGGGCATTGAAGAATTCTTCTCTAGATTCTTTTTAGGATCGAGAGATTTAGAAAGAACATCAAAGGTAGAGGAGAGCAAAGAGGCGGAAAGAGTCTAGGATTATTCATCGCATTGTTACATGTCTTCATTTGTGTTTATACTTGAATTTTAATAATTTCTACATAAAAAAGAATATGTAATTTACACAAAAACTTGAATTTTGTGGTAAATTTTAATTGACTTTTCATGATTAAATCAATGCTTGAATTAATATCTACTCTGAATTTAGTAGGTAAACTTTGAATGGTAATAGAAAACTTTTATCATTTCAATCATTACCTACTATCAATTTCATATATGATGAAAAGTTAACTTGATAATAGAAAGATTATTTGACCTATGTGAAGGAGAAATATTATTTGACATATTTAGTCTATCTTAAAGACCAAAAACTTATGTTATGCTAAAATTGTCTTCTTTTTTGCTTATGAAACAAAATAAAAGTTAGGTCTTATTTATAGTCAAAGTAGTTTTAGATGGAAAGTAATGATAAAAGTCAGCTCGAAACGTAGAACAAATTTATGTGTCAGTTGACAAAAAAATACAGAATATTAATTTTTTTCTTAAAATTATAGATGGAAATTAGCAACCAAAGCACGTCGAAACTGTAGCTAAAGTTTAAGGAGTCAATTAATGTAAATATTTACAAAAATGCAACTGAAATTTGCATCAAATTTTTTATGATTATTGTTATAATATAACTTCTTGATATAATTTATCCAAATACTTAACAAACACTAAAAAAAATAAAAATAACTATTTATTGCCAAATCTCTCATTTTTACGGTTCTTAGAAGGAAGGAAATAAAAGTTGGGAGCAGCTCCAAATTCTGTATGGAATCAATTCGCCACCATTTTGTATGAATTATTCCATTCATCATCGTCATCAACGTCTCATTTCGTTCATTTATTTCTTATAGCATTGTGATGTTACATGATACACGAAGCCATTTTACAGGTTGAACGTACTACTCCTGGTGACTTGTGAGGAGAGAGGAATGGATGTCTCCTATATGAGAGGGGAGGGGGGAGGGGGTGGGGGGGGGGGGGGGGGGGGGGAAACATATGAAGAACAACTCTCATTTGCCCATCATCCTCTTCTCCCTCTCCAACCCATCAAGCAAGCATGACATGGCCCTCATCGCGCTCACCTGCCCCTGCAGCGCCTCGATGTAGTCGGCCGTCTCCTCGAACAGCCGCTCCAAGCCTAGCTCCTCTCCCCCAGGGACCAACCTCTGCAGTGCTCTTACCCGCGTCTCTATCTCCGCCGCGTCGTCCTCAATCTCCCTTACGCCCAAATCCTCGAACACATTTGACGAGGTCGACAGTGCCGCGTTCTTGCACCCGCAGCCAGTTATCCCTTCCCTCTGTAGGAGGCGTCGGCCGAGGGCGCGGCTCCAGTGACGGCCGCGGGAGGACCGAACGAGCCCCATCTCTGCCGCCTTCTTTATCCGCTGACTTCTCTCGACGAGGCTGGCATTGACATGCTTAGAAGAGAAGACACCATGGGTGCTGTGGTTGTCCATGGAATGCAAGTAATCTTGTCGTGCAGCAGGCAAAGAGAGAGAGAGACACACACAAACACAGAGGTTGGAGGCATATATATATAAACTAAGGAATCGGAGAGTAGAGAGGGATGGAAGATAACGTTGCTGGATTGGGATTTATGCTCAAAATAAATGTCACTTGCTGGCATTGGCTCGCTTAGATTCTGGCCGGAGACACTGTGCAGCAGAATGTGTTTTGTCGGGGCTTTTGCGGGGGCTAATGGCTGGGCTCAGTTGGTGTTCGCCAACTGTGTTTGGCATCTGGAAGTGCTCAGCTGCATCATAAAGAAGAGAGAGAGAGAGAGAGGTATGTCAAAGTTTCCGTACTAAGCCTTCGCAGCTCGTTCGATGGATGTGATCGCTTGTTTGCGTGGACAAATCTCAAACCCTGTGTAAGTGCTCACTCTGGCTTTCCGGACTTCGCTCCCGTCCGTCCATGTGACTGCTATGACATCTCCCACATGATGGCCGCACAATTCACAGTTCGTTGTCACCCTCAACACCAACCCAATCCCATTTCCGGCCTCCACATGCGTCGCTGAGGCCACGACAGCCGCTCGTCTGAATCCCAGCGGTGGAGGCAGACCTCTAACAAAGCCAAAGGAAGCGGTTCGAGACCTGCAGCCCGGATTAGAGACATGGCAGGCACATGCCAACACATGATGCCATGAACCTACCGCCCATGTGCTGCCGGGGGATGCGGGCACCGGCGGTGCTCCCTGAGCCGACGAGGAGGAAAAGGAAGAAGCGGGGGAGTTTGAGCCGCGCGCCCGCGGGCGAGAGAACATGCATGGCGGCGGCGGATTCCATTCTATAATGCACACTGTGCATGTGGGCAGGAGGCCAAGCGACTGGCCGTGGTTTCTTGGTGTCTGGTGTTGTCGGCGAGAGCTTTTATTGCTGCTGCTACGCTCCTTTTCGCGGTAGCTTCGTGCTTCCGGCCTGCTTCACCCGGTCTCCGTCCTCCATGGCAGTGCTTGTGGATGTTGCATGTCAGATTTAGTGGTTTCGATCTCAGGGATTGTGAGATTCGGACTACTTCCTGTCATTTCTCGGCAAATGGTTAAACCCAAAGCACAGGAAACACAGATTTCTTTCGTCTTTTTGAAATCTGAAGCATGAAGACGAGACACTGGTCGATTTAACAGGTTCCTGATGATGTCTGTACACAACTGAGAAACGCTTTAACGAGTTGATGGCTCCTTAAAGAAGAAATATATATTATGGCACCGATCTCACCCAATGACATAATTGATTCATCCCTGTATCTTACTTGCACCACCAATTTCGGTGCTTTTCCCGACATCCTCTGCACCATCTCATATCCTAAATCCAGAACAAATCTTCGCCAATACAATCTGAGAACCACATGTCGAGGCTCCAATCACTTGATCGTCTTCTCAGCCCTCTTTCCCATCTCTGTCTCCGTGCATCCGACAAGCACCAGGCTGTGCACATAGAAGGTACAAATCCAGGTGGTCACACACAAAAGATACCACAATTAAGATTAGGAAATTGGATCACTGGACAAGGGAAGCTTCCACAATTGCGCATAATGCTTCAAAATATCAAGTGCACGGCATAGCATCAACAGTTTCTCTTACTAGACTTACTTCATGTGAGAACCCAAGCAAATGCTGATCCGAGTAGATAACGCCCTGAGCATGTGCCTGATGACGGAAGAAGACAACCTTAGCACCAACACTAAGAGGTTTCTCAAATAAAACCCTTGTTGATGGCACCAACATAGCCACATATCGTGCGCCGCCAATAGTGCTTCTTCAAAAGACAACATCCTTTTTTTTTGTTTCCGGCATTTCATCGAACAACTTGATGGCCACATCCCAATGACACCCACCGATCACTACGAGCCCATGCTCATACGACTGTTATTTGTACCATCACCAACATCAAAGGAAATGACCATTGCATGAGTAGAATGTCCAACCTCCGACCTTGTTAAAATGGAGAAAGCAGCGAGTCTGGTTAGACCGTCTTATTGTTCGGTGACTCGTGAAATGGATCACCACTACTCACTCGGTCCTTCTGCGGAAGCTCGCTTTGTCCGTGAGATGAGTCGGAAATGACGAAATAGGGCAAAAGAATACTCTATAAGCACAACGGGTGACGGTGACAACTATTCTATACTTCATGCAATGCACGAGTCAACCTTACACAACGTATGTCTCACGGAACCACGTGGAAATTTTCGTGTGTAAATATATCGACGGTGGATCATAAACAACTCTATTATTGCGAAGCTGCCACAGGTTACATACCCTACCGGTTGCCAGCTTTATCCTACCAATTGCCAGGTCACATTAGACACGCAGCCCACTCGACTCCACGCAAGACACGATCCCAAATTACGTCAAAACCATCGAGGCAAATGGATATTTTATATTTATTTGCATGTAATGGAGGACAGTTTGGGTATTATGATATTACATGCGTCATCCTTGGATCGCACAGTCTCCGATCTCCCCAATTATTTAATATTTCTTATTCTGGATTAAAATATCTTCATAAACCATGTATTTTTATTAGAAATTTTAATCATTTCCTATCTTAATATCCCAAATAAGATATTTATTTTAATCTTTTTTTTTAAATATTCAGCTATAGGTGGGTGATCCTACTTTTTCTTTAATTTAAATTTCAAAATATTTTAACTGATAGTATCGTTTAATGCTTCATGAATTTTTGGTGGTATGAATGCATGATGCATGCTCAGATTCAGTTAATTATTTTAACCTTTAATAAACTATATTTAGAGTTTTGTATACAATATTCATGCTTTTAGTTATCAATTTAGATTGTTTATTAATGTTCATTTGATTGTTTGAATAGAATTTTAAGCCCTATTTATTGAATTTCATGCCTTGTATATAGATTAGCATTGATATTGTTCTAAATTTTGATAATCCTATTTCTAATCGGTTCGAGATAAATTGATATTAGTTCAAGTCTGATCCTATTCATTTTAGTTTGGTTCGTGTCGAATTTAAATAATTTCACTCCAATTCAAGCCAGATTTGAACAATTTCAGTCTAATTTAAATTTAATTTGGTGATTTCATATTGGTTTAGGTCAATAACGAGACTAGTCGGCTCCGTACCCTCTAATTATTAGTTTAATCAATTTAAAAGATTTTATTTCGTATTATTTGTAAAATTTATATTTAATAAATCTTTGACCGATATTGATAATGTATTTTTCTTAGCATATATATATATATATATATATATATATATATATATATAACATGGGTGACAGTATTAATTTGTTTGGTGTTCAAATTGAATCTCGAGCTTTCCTATTAATTAGTTTGGTGTCCAAATTGAGTCTTGAGCTTTCCTAAACGTGTCGATGGACTTCGAGGAGCCACACCTCTCCTCTCCCGCCACCACCTCCACCTCCTCCTTGGCTGATGAAACCGGCATCAACACCGCCGCTTCTACTTTGACCATCCTCACCCGGATGACTGTACTCCTCACGCTTGTGGCCATCTCTCTTTGGGCAAACCATGAAGCCTCCATGAACATCGACATATCCATCGTCAATTCTGCGGTTGGATCTCGCGCAGGCCGCCGCTTCGACCTCAACTTCGTGTCCAACGGCAGAGCCAATCGGATCGTTCACCACGCGAGTCGATTCGTCGAGCAAGCTCTTTACCCTGAGGAAGCCTATCCTCGAAAGCCGATCAGCCACATAACCCTGCACCTCGCCAGCAACGATCTTGACTCGGTCACGTCGGTCAGCCCGGGCGCCGGGTCCGGCGACTACACCATCCATCTGAGCCCGAGCCTCATGTCAGAAGCCGACGGGGACGGCGCCTTGGCCTCGGAGGTGCACCGGGCGGTGGCCCGGCTCCGGCTGTGGGACGCGCAGCAGGCGGCCCCGTCGCAGCTACTGGAAGCCGTAGCTGACTACCTCGCCGTGGCGGCGGGCTTCCCTCCGAGCTCTAACAAGACGTGCAACGTTTCTTCATACTGGTCTGCCGAATTCCTACAGTACTGCGAGGTCCGGCGGAACGGGTTCATCGCGAGGCTGAACCGAGGAATGAGAGAGCGGTGGTCGGAGTCGACGGTGGACGACGCGTTGGGCTCGCCGGTCCGGCAGGTGTACACCGCGTTCCACGCGCCGGAGACAGGTTACGTCATGGAATCTGTCAACTCCACGTCGAGTTCGGCGGAGGTGAGGCAGGCCATGTGAGCTAAAGAGAGAAGGCTGTGATGAGAGAGAGTTGGAGTCATTCACGTTTCATGGACGGCCTTAGCTGGGCGCTTACCGGAGACAGGGCGTGCAATCATTGGCGCAAGTGGACATTGTAAATTGATGTTATTTGTAATTCCTTTCTAAAAATAAAAATAATTGAATGGAGAAGGAAATCTGTTTACTAGGTGGAAATTGATGGACAAATCCATCTTTCAAATATAATTTTGGAGAGTAGATGATTTTTTTTCTTGAAAAGTAATAAAAAAAGGGTGCATTATTGAGGTGTCACAACTTAGGAAAGTGATAGCACATTAGATGTCATGAGAATGCCACCGATGGCCTCTCCTTGCAAACGAGAGCTTAGGTTTCCTCTACGCTACTACTCCAAGGAAGAGTCAACGATACCCTTGCTACTGTAGAACGCGATTTAGTTCCATAGAATGTGTGCATGAGACCAAAGGTCTTCGAGGAAACCTCCAAGTTTGCACGTTGATTGAGGTATCAATCGACAGTTTCGCTACAATCGAATCCTTTTCGTATTCAAGGAACGTACAAATGGAGTGTGTTTCTGTATATGTTATGTATGATCGAAAATAGCTGACAGAAGGAAATATGGATCATTGATAAAAAAATAATCATGATCATCTATCTATCACGATTCTCAATCAATTCATGATCATCTATCTATCTTGATTCGTATACTTTGTTTACGGGAATCAATCCGAATATATAGCAAGCACTACAGTGAATGTAAACATAGTTTATTATAATATAATTTAAATACTATTCAAAGAGCACTGCTAAGTATAGGTCTACTGTCATCTTCCCTCACGATCATCCTCTGTTCTTCTCCGCCGTAGATCCAGTGATCAGGATCTCGTCTACTGATCTAGTTGTTCCCAGCGATCAGAATCTCTCCTTCATCCGCAGCGATCAGGATCCCTGCAGCGATTATGATTGCTCCGGCTCTGTTGACAGCCTCTACACGCGACGGCAATCGACGAACCTTCTCCGCCTCATCGCCGCTCAGCACAGTCACCAGCGACTCTGGTCGATCGATCTCCCTGCTTCCTCTTCATCCCCTTGCTGCCCCGTCGCTGCAGCAACAACAGCGTCCTCTCGTCGGCGTCTTTCTTCACCGTTCAACCCCCTCCCGAGCGGCCATCTCTCACCACCGCAGATCAAGAGAGCAGGCAGTCACATCCTCCCACCGCAGGGAGCCTCCCGACTGCCTTCCTTTTTCCACCGTAGGCGGCCTTCCGACTGCCTTCTGTCGGCCACTCCTCCTCCCACCGCATGCGGCCTCTCCTCCAGGAGAAGGGAAGGTGTTTCCTCGCCGGCTTCTTCTGTGGCATCATCACCTTCTGTGACCCACCGTACGAGCGCCGTGGCCCCACGGTCGCTGCTGCCAATCTGCCGACGATCCCACCAAATCTCTTGCGCTGCCCAATCATCGCACTGCTCTGATTCTAAAAAGATCTGAACTGAAAGGCCAACATTCGAAGCCTAGAGCTCAAACCTACCGATCTAGCTGGATCAAGTCCCTCCTCGAACTCCAGAAACGACTGATCTACCCTTCAACCACATCATATCTCTCAATTCAAATATACATCATGTCCTCCTCCCAACTCCGAAGATTCGGTTATTGTTTCATCCAAAAATAACTTTTTTGTCGAATGTATATCCATTAATATCATTACATTAATCTCCTTTGAGCACTCCAAATATGATAACTATATATCTTAACCAGCATAATTTACTAACCTCTTATCTATCAGAGTTATATTGATGGCTTTTTCTGTTGTTCATCACAAGGATAACCAATCACAATGATAAATCATAATAATAAATTATGATTACATCAAAATCATCTCATTCAACAAGCTTACTTAAGTTTTAATTACTAATTTTATACCAACACTAATCTCTTCATATAGGATGATTCATGCAGCATTGTAATTGTAATAGAAGCATGGTCGAAAGTTAGAGATCACCTTTGTTAATCATTCAGATAATCTAAGATAAAAGTATTTTTGCTAATAATATTTAAATTTTAAAAATTATTATATATGATTTAGCCTTGATATGTTATCTTTGAGTGATGAAGAAATCATCGTTCATACTCTTAATTATCTTGGTGACTCATCAATGTCCTTTTAAAACCTATACAACGAATTGTTTCAGCATAAAATATATCTGAAGTGTAAAGAAAGAAAGACTAATTACAATTCAATTCAACCAAAAGTCCAAAGGAAAACATAATCAAAATAATAAGAACTTTGATAAAGGGCCAAGCAATGTGCTTTCTAGACACATGGGTAATCGACAGAGTGATTATCCTCCTTTATACCATCAACTCTTTAATTATGGTGGTAACTTTAACTCAAATAATTTCGAAAATAACTTCAACAATCATTATCATGATTTGTGACATCATAATAATAATCAGTAAAAATTTATCTACCAACTTTATGACAAAGTTAGATATATGACAAAAGTTTATCGATATCAATTGAGCTTAATGTAACACCCAATTATAACCAGTCCAACTGCTTACCTAGGCAATTGGATTGTTGTACTTCACATCACATTATCTCTGACTAATAAAATCTTTCTGTGACTTTAATTATAGTAGCAATGAAGATATTATCATCGATGATAATGGAATCCCTATCAATTCTATGATACTTAATTCATAAATGATCAATTTTAAATTCGATCATATTTTATATGCACCTCATATAAAAAGATTCTCATTTATATTTTTTAATTTTATAAACAAAATAATAATTCTATTATGTTCTTTCTTAATTCATTTCTCGGAGACAACTTAGTCGCTCTTGTCTGTCTTTATAGCTACTCTAATCGATGACATCATCACTTTCATCATCCATAGTTTTCTATTCAACAATAGTTAATCTCTTGCTATTCTCATCTAATTTATAAGTTAATAAAAGTTGTTACTCATTATGACTTTTGTTTTAGTAATAAAAATCATTGATTATCTTTTAAAATGTCATCAATTTTTTTTTCCAAATCACTTGAAATCATTTAGTCTAGGGTCCTACCCCAATTATTTTCTTTGATAATTTTAGATTTTATATCATTTTTATAAATTATTTCACTAAATATGCCTGTATTTATCCTCTCAAATAAAAATATAAAGATATCTCATCATTTATAAAAGTAATTAAAAACTTTTTCTAGTCCACCATTAAAACAGTATACTCTAGAGGTAGTGAATACTATGTCCTAACAATTTATCTCTCAACCAATAGTATAGGTCATCTTAAATTATCACCTATAGTATAATTAAAAACTTTTTCTAGTACTACAAAATGAAAACATTGACATTTGGTAGAAATTGATCTCATCCTCCTACAACCCTCCATGCCACTCTTTTTAGTCAACTAGTTTTCAAATCGTTATTTACCTAATCAACTAGATGCTCAACCTAACCCTATAACATCAATCACTATTTAAATAATTTTTAAAAAATTCATAAACTATAGGTATTTGGTTGTTTATGTTATCCTCGGCTTCAACCTTACGCTTTATATAAGTTGACACCAAGATCCAAATTATGTATCTTTATTAGGTATTCTCTTGAACATAATATCTTTTGATATTTTGATCGTACGAATAATATTTTTATATTATGACATGTTATATTTGTTAAACCTAACTTTTCCTTCCAAAACCTTATACTTTGGAAAATGAGAGCCACTAGCGCAACCATCCATCATTGGGTTTATGTAAATACACGCTAAACTCCCACAAGATTATTTCTTATTATTTATATGTTTCTCTTATCAACAAGCAAACTTTCTATAGATCTCTACTCCCTTATTATTCTTGGTCAACATCATCATACCTCTTCCACCTATCAATACCTAACTTCTCTATCAATCTCTCTAGCAGATTACTTTGTGCCACTCATTGCAATTATACCATCGATACCACCATAAATGATGTATTTGTCCTCTTCTCAATCAAGTGATATTGTTGATCTTCAATCTGATCAAGTATATGTCATTAACTAATCATCAAATTTCATATCACCAGCATAGCTTAGTTATTCTACTAGGCTCGAATATCAGATAATAACATGCTCTAAAAATGACATTGTAAGGCTATGTCATATCAACCTATATTATCTTTCTTAAACTAAATGCTATCAATTGGAACTCCAAAAAATAGAATATTATTGTAAGATCTACTATAAAAGCTTATCGTGTCATTGTCATTACTAGTGTAGAACTCAATTTGGTTATCAATGAACTTTATTAATTTGACATCACATCCTAATCTACTCTAATAATATATTATGATAATATTGGTACAATCTAGCTGTTCCAATTTAGTCTTTCATTCTTTCATAAATATATTATCATCGATTTTCACTTTATCATAGATTAATATGCTAATTATATGTATCTCGCATTTATACTTTTGATGAACTAATAAACTCTCTCAAGAAGCAATTTACTCGAAAGGTATTCTAGTTATATTGTTTCAAGATTAGAATCCATGAAAGGTAAGGACATGATTCAGAATCATTGATAGGAAAAAATTAAAAGATCGTTAATAGAAGTAAATAAAGATACGAATTATTGATAAATAATTATATTATGATCTCACATTAATTCATGATTTGATGATCAATCACCTTGATTCAAGCAGGCGAATCAATTGCTGTATAAATATACAATACCACTAATCACAATCTTTTACAATGCAATTCAATAATATCTACAAGCTGGATGGGCTTTTTCACATTTGACTACAATGAGGGGTTAAAAATTTTAATATTTATTAAAAATATTGATATGTATGAGATAAAATAAGAGAATAATTATATAGTGCTAATGATAGAAAGAGTTAGGTTATTTGTATATACTGGGCTATGACCTATGAATTAAAAACTTAAATATTTGGATTAAATTGGTATCTGACATGATAATATTAACTTTGATCAATTTAAACTCATCATTATAAATTACTGATATGAGCCATATGTAAATAATTTGATCTAAATGAATCCATATTTAAAAATTAAAAAGATTGAGACGAGAGGGACATAATAACCATGGTGAAGCTAAACAAAAAAAAGACAGATGAGCCACATAGTAAAAAATTAATCACACATATAAATATGAGAATAAGTTGAAAATATTTATTTATATGAGATAAAAAATGATAAATTAAAATAACAATGGTTATATATATATATATTAACTAGATCGATTCAAATTCATCATCTTATATTTTCTATTGAACTACAGTCATTAGTTTGCATCTATTCCTGAGACAAATTGGTGACCAAAATGATATCTTCGATTAATTGTGGTGGGACAAATTAAACAAGTCCAATTAATTAGCTATGGAGACGATAATAGCAGTCAAATGTCACAATGTCAAGTGGTTTTTGATCTTCTATGGGATACAGTTTAGCACTGCTGTCTCTGATATAAATATTAATTACTCTGTCAAAGCTCAACTTACCTACAAATAAACAACGAGATATGTTGTGCAGCGTATGAGTGATTTGGCTTCATCCATGCGAAGGGCAAAATCTGTAAGTGCTCATCAGGTCATGCCAACCAGCATGCATGCCTGGATGTGAGACAATTAATCTCACTCAATTGGAAGTTTCTTTTGCATGCATGTTTTCCTTTTGTGACATCCACACTTCATTCCTGAATTCTACCCCCATCTATTTTGATACTTTGTGGTTCCATTTGTTTAGCCATTATCTATCTTTTAAGATAGATAGAGTATAAAGAGGAATGTATATTAAATGGGTGAAAAGAGAAAGATAGCGGAGAGTCCAAGTATAGGAAAGGAAGAGAGAAAGATGGCTGCTTGAGAGAGAAATATGGGGATAGATGTTCTTCCTCCTACTAAGTGCAGTAGGTATGTGGTTATAGTTAATCTAAATTTAGGTGTTATGTTATAGAACTTTTAATGCTTTATGTGCTCACAGAGATCAGACTTAATAATAATGTCGAGGTATTCTGATGAATATTATACAGATATGGAGGTATTGATATATCCATGTACGACAAGAATAATCAAATTTTCTTGTATCATTTTTAATTACTTGAGAGATAAAAAGAGGTTTGTACTAGGTAAGTTTGTAAATTACTAGTCAAAGATTAATCCTAGCAGACCAACTAAAATAAAATAATAATAATAATAATATAACTCTAGTCAACCTAGGAAGACTGTTTTGGCTGTGGTTCCTCACCCTCTTCTTGTATTGTACGAGCAGCAGGTTGTCCCATTAGCTAGACGGAGCTGTTCCGAGACTTCCAGCTCAATTTTGCATGGACGTGGGAAGAAGCATGTGATCACATTGCCTTCCTCCCATTCGCCACAGCTCGTAGATTTATAGACCATGTAAACCCAGTGTTATGGTCGCATGGCAGACACCATCTTTAAAGTATAAGATGGAGGAAGATGGTGGTAGTAGTTCTGTGTGATGCCGTAAGGGAGACGAAGAAGAGGAGAAGCTTTACTGATATAATGATGATATTTGTAGCTCTTATGTTGCCGGCAGCACCTCACGCATTGGATTTAGAGAGAGAGAAGGGGATAAAACAGACATCTTGACAAGAATCCAACACTTGCACATTTTGGGCAGAGGAGTTGGAGGATAAAATGGTCCGTTAACAGAAAGATTGCAAATCCTGGATTTGCAAGCTGGATTTGGAGTTTTGTCTGCTGAGTTGACCTCATCTCTCTGTCTCTCTCGTTTCTCATTTGTCTCTATTTCTCTCCCATTAATTAATCTCATGTTTCAAAAATGTTTTCTTTGTCTCAACTTTAAATGCCGACTCTGTACTTCTCCGATGCTTTTTTCTTCCTTTCCTGTTCTGTTCATCTCCCCATACCAACAACCCCTTACCTTTGGCTCTCCTCATCGATCCCTCACAGTCTCCTCCAACTCATTCCTCCACGGAATGTGATCTTATCCCTCCCCATCCTCCCCAAAGCAGAAGCCATCTCGCACCATTTTACCGAACTGACCCCTTCCCTTCTCCCAGTCTCTGAAAAAGGAGCTTTTTTTTCCCCCTCGTGGTTCGGCACTAGCCATTCCTTGATTCTTTATCATTTCTTTGATGCTTCTTTCCTCATTGCAGTCCGGTGGCTTTTCTCTGCTTGGATGCCACTCTAGCTGCATTTTTTTCTCTTTAGTTTTGGTTCGGTGATTTTGGGGGTTATTGGCCTTCGGCGTTGAAGCTTCACGCCTTGCGGTTCCGTTTCTTAAAGAAGCCCTTCCCTTGTTGTGTGGAAGATCAGCAAGATCAGACCACCAAGAGCGGTAATCTTTTTTCTTCTTATCGACTGTTGTCTTCCATATACTGCTACAGATTGCTTCATTAGTGTTCATGGTAATATTCGGTGATGCTGGATGGCTAAATATTTCCTTTTCTTTTACTTTCTTTCCAATGTTTTGTCAGTGAGATCTCTAGCATCTCTGGGTTTCTGATAATAAATCTCATGCATGTCAGATGATTTTCTCGAGTATGCAGCGACTTAGTGTCAATTGATGCCTTCTTTTAAGTTCGGATGCCAATGTGGACCTTTGTGTTTTGTGCCACTCAAAGATCTGTCTTTTTTTTTTTCCCCTTTCTTTCAATATATGCCTGGAATGCATTGTTCTTAGATTTATATGAAGTTTCAGTGTAGAAAATGTTGTTTATGATAGGGGACTTATGTCTTACCATGTAATCCAACTGCTGCCAGATCAAGGGGTTTAAAGATTATGACTTTACTGTTATGCAAGTTAAACACTCACTAACGAAACATTCTTTGAATTACAGGAAAGAAAATGTCATCCGGTAGTTCATTAAATGCTGAATTATTACAGAAGACACCAGTATTTGGTCTGAGACTTTGGGTGGTGATTGGCATCTGCTTTGCTGTATTAATTGTGTTTATTCTCACTATTTTATCGACATGGGTCACATTCAAGAGAAAGACAAGCAGGGCTTTTGACAACATGACAATCTCGCAAATCCCGACTGTGTCGAAAGAGATTACCGTGGACAGAGTCGGTAACCCGTGTGATGCTCAAACTCTTCAGGAACGTACAGGGCCTTTCTTCCACTCGCTTGACAAATTTAGTGACACGGAATCAGTAAGGACACTTGCCCACTTGACCATGAGCAAGTCCAGCGATGCTGATAACCTGAGCCACTGCAGCTCTGCCTATCACAATGACAGGGCTGGGAGTTCATATTCTGGTGATGAAGGTAGCACCGGACCCACTAGGAAAACATATCCTGCGTATGCATTTGCGGCTGCATCTCCTTTGGTTGGGATGCCAGAATCCTCACAATTGGGTTGGGGTCACTGGTTTACTCTAAGGGACCTTGAGCTCGCTACAAATCGTTTCTCTAAGGAGAATGTCATTGGGGAGGGTGGATATGGAATTGTTTATCGTGGGCGTTTGATAAATGGATCTGAGGTTGCAGTAAAGAAGCTTCTAAACAATCTGTAAGTTCATTACTAGCATGTACCATTTACAGTCACAAGCAATTTGATTCATCATATTTTGATCCACTTGGTTTACGCTATTTCAATGGTTTCTGACCAAAGTTCCTTCTAAGTCATGTAGGGGACAGGCAGAGAAAGAATTCAGAGTGGAAGTGGAAGCCATTGGTCACGTTCGACACAAAAATCTAGTGAGGCTTTTGGGATATTGTGTAGAAGGAATTCATAGGTGAAAACTTGTTATGAACAGTCTATTTGGTATACATTCTTTGTATTTGCTCCATTACTTGATTGGTGTTTCATTTGACTAGAACTTTATATCATTGCCTAAATTTAGGAGATTATAGCTTATGTCTCAACTCCAAGAAGTTATGGTAAAGCTTTCTTTGTCACCACAACCTTGTGATCTTATTGAACAAAATGTTATATATGGTAACATATACTACAGGGATCAAGTTTCAGTAATAAAAACTGAACTTCTGTCAAAATTATTAAGCACATGAATATGCTGTAACAAGTCAAAAACATTCGTGATCTTGCAAGTTTATTAGCTGTAACTATTAAATCAAAACAAATTAGTTCATAATGGAGAGCGTGACACGACATTTTTGACGCTAAGATCCATTTTATGGATCTTAGAGTACCACTAACTTCATAATGGAGAGCGTGAGAAAAAGGCACCAAGTACCACTAAGTATAGCCAAAATCAGCCATCGTATGTCAGTGACATACATCTAGTTGCATTTAAAAGTAAACTTGTTGGTCTTTTGGAGATATCTTCTTCATCTCTAATAATCTGCCATGAGGGTTATTTAATGAAGTACATGTATCTGAAAAAGATCATGACTTAATAAAAAGTGTGTTTTTAACACAAGAAAGTGGTATCTATATGATGATAATGTTGTAAATTATTTCATAAAACCACTGTTTGATAAAGCAAACACATCCAGCAAGATCACAAGTAGATTTATCATTAACGATACCTGGCCAGATAATTTTGCTGCAAAATTTATGCCATTGTTTAAGTACTTGGTACTTACTAAATTGTTTGTTGAAAGAGCAACCTTTTTGCGTACGCACAACCAAAATGGATTACATGGTTTTAATTACTTTTTTTGAGCTGATTATGTAATCACCCAATACATTGTAGGATGCTTGTATATGAGTATGTCAACAATGGAAATCTAGAGCAGTGGCTACATGGAGCTATGCGTCAACATGGCATCCTTAGTTGGGAGAACCGCATTAAGGTCATCCTTGGCACTGCAAAGGCGTAAGTCTTGTTTTCAGAGTAAATTATAGCCCAAAATATGCTTTCTTTTATTTTTTTGTCATTTTAGTTTGTGTAAAAGGTCATATCTTATTTAATTTGTTAATAGTATATTGATAGTTGACTAATTTGGTTACCGGGATGGCTTTCAGACTTGCTTATTTGCATGAAGCAATTGAACCAAAAGTTGTGCACAGAGACATTAAATCAAGTAATATCTTGATCGATGATGGATACAACGGAAAGATATCTGATTTTGGATTGGCAAAGCTTTTGGGTTCAGACAAAAGCCACATTGCAACTAGAGTAATGGGAACATTTGGGTATGTAGGCTATCAGTGTATGCTTCTTTTACGCCCTTCTATCTGGTAGCATCAATTTTTCAGATTGACATTGGTACTCTGCAATAAAGTTGAAGAAATAAATAGGATGGATGACATTCACTTCTTACAAATCTCAGGTATGTGGCTCCGGAATATGCTAACACTGGACTTCTAAATGAAAAGAGCGATGTTTATAGTTTTGGAGTATTGTTACTAGAGACTGTGACCGGTAGGGATCCTGTGGATTATGGCAGGCCGACAAATGAGGTATAGCCAACAAAGTCTCGGCACTACTTAAATATAACTATAATTCTGACTACTTTCTTCGTTATTTATTATCTCTTCTAATATTATGTATGACATGATGAACTTTTTATTTGCATAGAATCTGATGCTTTGCATGGACCATGAACTAAAAGTTCTCACTCTGGTTTTGTGTACTTACATTCTTCACCTTGATCTCATAACGAGATTGGTAAAACATCTCTTGCCTTCTACTCCCAGGTGAATCTTGTCGAGTGGCTAAAAATGATGGTTGGAAATAGAAGGGCGGAGGAAGTAGTGGATCCAAATCTTGAGGTCAAGCCGGCTATGCGTGCCCTTAAACGCACACTTTTAGTTGCACTGAGATGTGTTGATCCGGATTCTGATAAGAGGCCCAAGATGGGCCAGGTTGTTCGAATGCTTGAAGCAGATGAACTTCCTTACCGTGAGGTCATAACCTTCCTTGTGGTTTTAATACAAACTCCATTTGAAATGATTCTATGTAAGCTTTGAATCCAAATTACTGACATGCACACTCTTATTTTCTAAAAAGGATAGGAGAAACCGAAGGAATCAGGCGGGAAGTATGGAGATAGAGGCCCTGAAGGAGAGTAACAGTTCGAGTGATCTGGAAAATAAAGCAGGACTTGGAGATAACCGGGCATCCGACAGGTTCCAAGCATAACAAGGGTCATTACGCTTGCATGAATTCAGCTGTTAGCATTTTCTCTTTGCTAACGATGCTGAATAGCTCTGTGGCAGACAGTTTGAGATTGACTGGGGAATACAATTTCTGGTTCTTTGGGTACAGTGCTGTTTCTTCTGCCAGCGTGAGTTAGGTGAGACCAAAAGGAAGAGTGAACTCATCATTTGGATGTTCCTGAAAACCTGGTCGTGTTGGATTTCCTGTATAGATCTATCTTCAATTTGGATATCTTCTTCTTCATCAATCTTAATACTGTTTATTTGTCTGTTTTGTTCTAATATTTCTCCTCCCCTCCAACTTCTCAGATGTCTTGCTGTTTACTCCTTTATAAGAAAGGCATGATCACTCCTGCATTCCTGCTTTGCATCAACACCATCACAAGCATAACACGTCTTCTGCAGTACTGTGTGATCACCAATCACTGTGCCAAAGCTTGCCTAATACCCAAAGATGCTTGTTTGTGCTTTATTTCTGGTTTTGAAGAACATTAAACGAAGCCCGTAAGATCACAATCTTATTTATATGACGCTTGATTTGGGATATGCTAATCTAATTTAAATGGGTCGGATAAGGATCTCGACACTCTTCCTCGACTCCAACTGGGGCTCCAGATTTGCGATGTGGTCAGGTCTGACCCATCCAATTCGATTATATGATCCGCTTGGAGATACGCTCGATCGTGGAACCCGACCCGATAACTCTCGAGTCACGTTAAGCTAAAGCCATCCTGCGGTCGCAGCGGACACATTCTAGGGTTTACAAAGGCCTCCCCACCCTCCACCGCCTCCAATCTCGCATTCTCGCATCCAACTTGAGGCCTTGGCAGCGGCGGCGGACTCGCAAGCAGAGATGAAGGTGGTTGCGGCGTATCTCCTCGCACTTCTCGGCGGCAACTCTCATCCCTCCGCTGGCGACATCACGTGCATCCTTGAATCAGGTGAGGCCTTGTTCGGTCGCTGGCTCCCTTCTCTTCTTTGAAGCGTCTCAATACTTGTTGGGATTCACTCGATTGGCTTGGATCTCTGTTGTTGTTTTGCAGTGGGAGCGGAGGTAGACGTGAAGAGGATAAATCTTTTCCTGTCGGAAGTTGAGGGGAAGGACATCACGGAGCTCATCGCCGCCGGAAGGGAGAAGTTCGCCTCGGTCCCGTCGGGAGGCGCCGTAGCGGCCGTCTCGGTCGCCGGCGCTGGTGGTGCTGCTGCGGGCGCTGCCCCGGCCGAGGAGCCGAAGAAAGAGGAGAAGGTCGAGGAGAAGGAGGAATCCGACGACGTGAGCCTCTTAATCCCACTAATTGAGATTAAAACAACAAAAAAGGCATCTTTAACTTTTACGGCGATTAATTATTATTATTATTTTGTTGTACTGCAGGATATGGGCTTCAGCTTGTTCGATTGAGGGGGTATCGAGTATCTATTTATGCTTAGCTTACTTAAAAATCCTTTGCTTAGATTTAGTAGAGGAAAAGTGGTGTCTTGTTTCCGAATTCCGTCTTATTTAAACTTTTGTGTAAGACTTGAAGAAATATGTCTTGAGTTCACGCAGTGCAACTTTTTCTAAGCCTTTCCCTAATATATTTAGCTTATTGCTTCTGTCTTTTACATGTGTGGTTTGTGGAGGTGGACTTTCTTCATAAGAGAAGAAGTCCACCTTCTCTTTGCATAGTATTGGATCAGAACATACATTATTTGCTATTATGCATTGTTTTCTTTCTTTTTTTAATGTTTAATTTGCTGAGTTTTGTTTTACATCATTGTTGATTGGCCTGTGAATTTACATTTGGATGCTGCTTCGGCTTTCAATTTTTTGTTGATTGGCCTGTGAGCTTTTGTTTTATATTTTTGTGTGCACATAAATTGGCCTGTGAGCTTTTGTTTTATATTTTTGTTCAATATTTTTGTGTGCACATAAGTGTTGCCTCTGATTAGAATTATTATAGTGCACATACCCTACTATTATGTCCTATATTGTGGTGAAGTCCCTGCTGGCTTTATGCAAAATTCTTGCTAGAGGCAACAAGTGAAGGAAATATAAACCCATAAGGTGGACATGACCAATTAGATATCCTCCTCTAAGACAAGGTGAAAACTACTTCATTTGAAGTAATTTGCATTTAGCTTCACATCAAGACTGCATAGATCTCACATGTTCTGATGGATACCAAGAGCAAACTCTTTGAGAACTCGTGATACTAATCACCTGATCCAGTGGAAGAATTGACCCCTTGGGTGACTTCAAATTTGCTCGAGTCTAATTAAGATAGTGTATCTATCCACATAAGGCCTGATGACCTCATCATAAGAACTTGATTAGCCACTGACTTGGAGTGTCATAATCTCTCGCCATCGTAATACCTGGTATTGTGTCCTGTTTGATTTGATATGCTTGATATCACATGGCTAACCTTTTTGGTAAGTAATAGAGAGTGTCTGTGATGGTGGAAATCAGTCAAGATCCATATGTCACCAAAGCATTCACCAAGTACAATGCTTTCTTTTGGGTACAAAGAAGTAAACTGCAGGGAAGTTGTCAATCAATAGGCATCAGAGAATCAGGGTTAAATGTCACATGAATGTCTGCAGTGAATCCTTCTAGAATAGTTTGCTGTTATATATATATATATATATATATATGTAGTTGATCACTCTTGAATGAGGTTAGTTTCTGACACTGGCAGCATTTGATGATCATAGGGATTACATTTCATCATCTCAATTTCCTTCTCTCTCTTGGGTGTGGCTTCTAGTTATTTTAGTTTCATTACTCTAATTTGACTCCTCTCACTTTTATATGACAACACTGAAGTTTGTTGAACGGAAGATTTCTTTTTTGTGTGTTATTATAGGACAAAATATTGTTATAACAATGGAATAGTTGAATCCTATATGCCCACTCAATGTAAGCTTAGAGATAGAACCAGCATGGCTAAGTTGGCTTGCAAATTACTTAATTTGTTTTTGGGGAGGGATGAAATAGCGTATTTTTCAATGTGAAAAATGATGTCTGGCTATGAATATGGTTGCTGAAGTTTAAGGAAGAAAAAGGAAGCATTATGTTATGCTTGGTAATATTAAGCTGGTAATTCACTGGAAATCTGGACTCTGTTCTATAACTTTATGCGTCTGTTGATGTCTTCGTAAGAGAGTCACCTCCTGATCCAACTCGACTCAGTCGCTCACCCTTCATAGTTGCTGTTGCTGCTGCTACTTTCTTCTACATGTCGTCTGCAGCCTGTGGACACAAGTGCAGGTATGCTCTCAACATTTTGATTAGGACAAGAGGAGGCTTATCCATTTGGTTCCGGAGCCGAGGAAACGAAAGACAAACAACGGCGTCTTGATGATGTGAAATCTATACATCCACGGAGACACAATGGATATGTGCACCGAAAAGTGTGATTGGATCTGCAAAGCAATCTCAGTGAGCTCCAGCGTGTTAAAGTTGTCGGCAACAGCCAGCAGAATTAGATTCCCGTAAAGGTGTGCATCCATAAATGTCGTCAGTCCGGCCAAAACCTGGCGATAATGAGAGGATATGCCATCGGATAGTGGATGTCCGCCACAGGTAATAACTGTGGTATGAAGAGAATATATGCATCACGTTTCTGTATCGAGCTTTAAAAAACTTGCTGGTGGACGACGTCGGCATTGCGGACTCATAACCCAACAACACCACTGAATCAAATCCAAGACCGGGAGACGTAGATGCCTTTTTATCTGATTTCTATAATTGCACGCTCAAAAAAGCAGATCAAAACGGAAAGAAACCAGAGGGGGGGAACAGAGCAAGTTCAGTGAGGGGGAGAAGACAACTGTGGTTCGAGGCAGCAGGTGAAGAAGACATGAGGACGAGCTCGTCAACGATTTGGCTGGAGGATTGATGATTGCACGCTACAATCTCATCAAGGCTTTGTACAAAAAAACAAAGAGACAATTAAAAGGAAACAGTACAAAAGTGTGTGTATGGAACTTCGCCTTCCTCGAAAGCTGTTGATAAGGACTGAGGAATCACTTTCCACGTTAACCTTTCAGAACGTCCGACGCCCCGATGCAGCCCGCAGACTCTGCCTGATCCCTTTTTTATCCGCTCGCATGAGCACCGAAGTCTCTCACGCGTGGCAACAGCATCGCACCAGATTCGATGCCCAAAAGGAAACAAGACAATTGGAGGATGAAGAGCACATCTTGGATGCCCAAACCCCAGACGATAAAGTCCATGCCAACGACAAAACTCCCCTGCAATCGCCCTTTGTCTTCTGTTCGTATCCTCCACAACGCTAATTCCCCCCCTTGTTTTCTCGGCCAACTTGCGCTCTGTTCTTAATTCCTTACATCCACAAGAATTAAGCCGTGGTGGATCTCATCATGCCAAAGCTATTTGTCGAGCGATTAAGATGAAACAAGAATCTACTTGCCGGAGTCTTAATTATACGCAAAAGAGGACCTTCATGATGGCTTCGCGAGTGTGTTAGTACACAACCAGTGGACCATCGCCACTTCCAGATCAAAAGTAAAACCAATCATTACGCTCCGATTAGTAGTGCCTCCATATATAAGCCAGCCAACTGCAGCAAAAATCCAACAGAGTGTGGGGCTCAGAGTGCATGGGTTGCAGTGACCCAGATTTTTTCCCCGTCTTTTTCTTAGGGCCTGATGATTGTGTTGGCATGGGAGGAAGAGATGGTGAGGAGAGAGATGCGCAGGATCCGGATGAGGAGGTGGAATCTGCAGGCAGACGACAAAGGGGACAGCTTCTGAGCTTGCAAGAGGAGCAAAGCATCGCGTAGAGTGGAAGGGAACAAGTGACTCGGTTTATCCAACAACTTGTTTGAGGAGTATCGCAGACACGGCAAAAGAAGGCATGTGGGGCTGATGTTGTCCGCCGGTGGTGGTGGTGGTGGTTGTGGTAGGCCAAATAATCCACACACAAAAGTGAGAATTTTATATATCTGATATCTGTATGCATATATTATTACATAAATGGAATTAGTCAAGCTATTATTATCTTAAGAGTATTTAATGAAATGACTTTGAATTTAGGTGCGAGTCTTTCTTTTGTTGGTCACTAACTGAATAATTACGAGAGAATCAACAAAAAAATAAAATATTGTTTTTTGAACCAAACAATCCAACAAAGTTTTTTTTTTAGTGATATTATATATATAATTAAAAAAAGTCGATTTTTATTGACATTTGTTTATTTCAAAGTTACATGGTTCTGGTGATCCGGCGGAACAGACTAAGCTGCGGTTTACTTCCGCGTCCGGGACGACGGTCGTCATGGACTCCTCCCGGTGGAACTTGGCTTGCTTAGCGATGAACGCTTCTATCGTCCGCCGGAACTCCTCCGCGTCCTCCACCTCGTCTTCTTCCACCGCCAGCGTCTCCTCCTCTGCTTTCTTCCTCCCGACGTCCGTCTCCGATCGGAGGAGCTCCGACGGCGCCCTTCGCCGCCGCAGCGTCCTCCCCGACCGGCTCCTCCGGAGCGCCCGCGTCTCCACGCACACGGCCTTGTCCTCGAACACTGCCTCCTCCGGCGTCGGGGCCGGCTTCGGTGGCGGGAGTGAGTCGGAAATCCGGCGCCGGATCTCGAGGATCTCCTCGTACAGAGCGCCGCCGCCGCCGTCGGAGGCGGCCGAAGCGGGGGAGGGGGAGAGTCGGCCGGACTCGGCGAGCAGGAGGAGGACGATGGCGTTGGCGACGATGAAGACGAAGCGGGGGCCGAGGAGGACGGCGGCGAGGCGGCGGAGGAGATCAACTGAGAGGTGGGAGGAGGACCAGGAGAGCAGGAGGGCGGCGGCGGCGAGGCCCTCCAGGCAACGGAACAGCGTGCAGATCCTGCGGAGGCGGCGGAGGCTCCGCCTCACCGTCTCCTTATCTGCCGTCACCGCGTCCATGTTGGTGATCGGGCGGTAAAGCGAGTCGCTCGAGTGTTGAGGAGAGAGTGTGTGTGCGTGTGTGCGCGCGAGAAGGGAAGAGTGAGCAACTCGGCCCTTATAAAGACTTGCGACCTGCTCTGCCGTCTCACTCGTGAAACTAATCGAAGCAAACAAGTCTTTGTTCTTCCTTTTTCTTTTTCTATGAATAAAAAATTGGATCTGATGTTGTGCAAACCTGGTAATGGGCCGACCCAATTAACGGCCCAATCCCATCTTAGTGATTTGTTATTGTCTCTGCCACATATGCCCTTTCCTCCATTTCTTACGGACAGAAGAAGGCATCTACGAACTTTGTGTCACATCCACTGCTGAGTTCTTTTTTGTATTATTTTGGTTACGTAAAGCAATTCCATTCGAAACGGGAGGAAGAATTGGACGTGCATGCCAAGCGCTGTGCGCGCGCGCGTGCGGTCTTGGAAAACATCAGGAGCGACAAGACGAGCCAAACCACAGGCTCTTCCACCACCCTATCGCATCTGGGTAACGTGTCACGAGTCACTGCCACTTCTGATGGCCCATTGCAGACGTACAACCTCGTAAATTATACATTTCCCCTGCAGGATTCGGAACTCGAGGCGACCGCTCTGTGCGTGCTGAGCTTGAGGGACGACCGGACAAGCAAAGACGGCCTCTTTTGGCACAAAGGTCGGTCACGGAAAGAGAAAAGTTGCAATGCGCTTCATGACCTTTCACGGCCGCTGTCACCTGTAAAGCCCGTCACGGAGGTGTTGTTATCAATTCCATCTTCTTCCCCCCTCTGCTCCTCCTCCTCCTCAGCATCGTCCTGCTTTCTCTCTGTAGTCACGTGAGCGAGTCGAAGAACTGATGATTGTGTATAGGGATGATAATTTTGCCCCATGGGCGTGATCAATCACCTACCCGATCACTCGTGCTACGCTGCCGGAGGCACAGGCCCCGAGTGCGACGCCTAGGACGAAGGTCGGCGGGTCCATGCTCAGCGCGGCATTCCATCGAACAGGAGACGAGCATACAAGCGGCAGTCGGGTTCGATCGGACTCTTGAGCAAATTTGATGGAGCCCAGCGGAGAAGGGTTTCCATCGGGCCTTCAACGGGCTCCCGTTTTCCGTAGGCTTAGCCCATCTTGGTTGCTTGTGGCTTATACGATGGACTAATCACATCATGGAACTACGTGATTATGGCACATAAGAACATTCCATCTTGGTTGCTTGTGGCTTATACGATGGATACACTCTGCTCTGCTCTTACTGTTCCTTATGGCACCTCAGTTAAATATTACAATCCATCTTATAATAATACCTTACATTTACTGCAGTAGACTAATCACATCATGGAACTACGTTTTAGCATGACCACTATCGACGTCCCACTATAATTTACTGCAGTAGTCTAATCACATCATGGAATAACGTTTTAGCATGACCACCATCGCCGTCCCACTATTAGCCGCAGAAAAGATTCAAGGATCTACTGGAACATTCTTTCTTATTCTAACGTCAACCAAAGCTGACGTGTACACAACGTTGATGTCGTTAAGCTCGAAAAAGCCACGGAAAGCGAAGTCCGATTTCCATCAGCTGGCCTGCGCAAAATTATGATTGCAAGAAAACAAGTGATGGGTGTATGGACGTGATTACGATACAGGGAGAGGTACTATTGACGTGGTTGGAAGCATTCGCCATGTGAGTCCCTCGTCACTGCTGGTGGGTATAAACCCATACTGATGTACGTATACGTGGACACGGATTCGCATGCAATCTGCAGCGCGATCCGTCAACTTCGGTGATGCATGCCACGACACGAAATCTGTACGTGATGCATCTAACAAGGGACATCACGATGCTGATCACTCTAAAATTGAAATGTGTTTTATATACCCACATAAGAACATCACGATTGAGCGAATTCAAAGTCTGTTGGAGAAGAATCGATGTGTTGGGGTGTCACGAGACTCTTTCCACACACAGCTGCGGATTTCTTGGGATGTGGAACCGTTCGTCTCATCTGTTTGATATCGATCGTCCAAATAGTTTGATCAGATTCATCTAAACGGGATCTACGATGACAAATGTATACACAACACACGTAGCAGCCGCTTGAAGAGACGAAAACAACCTCCTCCTCGCTCACATGTTGAGCACCACCGCGCGGCCGTCAGCACTCTCGCCTTTCGCCTGCCTCCCTCCACGCTAGCGACCGCCCCCGTCTCCCTTCGAGAACAACCTCGGAGAGAGCTTCCTCTGTCACCGAGCTATTTGCATTCCAAGCATCTGGATTGCTTCGACTTGGGTTCCTGAACTCGTACATCTTTTATTCTGATGACTTGAATCCTGGCAATTTCTTCCGTTCCTATAGTGTGTCGAAGTGTTTGGAGTTGGTTCTCGAGGTTTTTAGCTACCTTTTGTTTTCCTTCAGAAGGAAGCGATGATTGCACCCCTGATGGATGTCAGCAGCGTGGGGCTGAAGGCCAATGCATGCTTCAGCCATGTCAAACGTGGAGTTCTTGGCAGTGGGGAGAGTGGGATTTGGGGGGATGGGTCCGCAGGCGCCTCTAGAATTAGGGCTTGGGAATCAAAGGTGGCGAAGAATGTCAAAAGTGGCCGCTGGGTTGGAGGGTTCAAGGCGGGCGTTGCGTTCTCCGATCTCACTTCGGATGTCAACCAGGAGACTCTGATAAATGATCCATACGTAAGTAATCACATTCTTGCAGAAATTGTGTGAGTTTATATATCTTGATTAAGAACTGCACCCTACTTTATTCTTCTGCTAATGTAGTTTAGCAAAGTATTCCGTACTCCTCTGTCTAATCTCTTCTTTTCTTTATGGAATCATTTCAGCTGTCAATAAATAAAATTCATGTCTATAATCGTTTTTTTGGGATTCAGGTCGTTGTGATTTGTCTTGCGACCAATGAAGTTTAAGCTTCACGTAACATTTAACTACATTTCTGAGACAAATTCATCTAAAAATGCTTTTATATTATACCTTGCCATCGTAAATTCTTCATGTCTTCCTTACACATGTTTGATTTACCTTTTGTCTCTGTTTCTGGTTTACAGATTTATTACTAGCATATCTTTTGAGGTGTTGGTTAGCTTGGCGGGTAAAAATTTTTTTTTTTTGAATTTTTTTATTTTAGTATTTTTGAAGATGTCAGCTATCCTATCTGATAAAGACTTTATCAGTTTATCAGAAGGTTCTGAGCTCTGATCTTGCCTTCATCACTTATCCTTTGTAAAAGAAAAAAAGAAAAACATAACTTTTGAGGAAAATGGACTCAATATCACCATGCTGCGGTTGCAGGTTATCCAGGCTCCAATGTTTGGAAAACATAAGCCAGACCCCAAGAGTGTTGCATCGATCATTTTGGGTGGAGGACCCGGTGCTCAACTTTTTCCTCTCACAAGTACAAGAGCCACACCTGCAGTAAGAAATCGGCCCGATCTGCACCTAGGATGAAAAATAAGAGTTTATTAGATGTTCTGCTCTTCATATATTTTTTATTTCTTATGTTCTTCCTTCCAGTAGATACTAAGATTTCTCTCTTAGGAATTCTCCAGTTATATTTTGTGCCTCGTTCCGGTTAAAGCATGCATGATACATTAATATGGTGACTTTAAAAGATTTTTTTTTTCTTAGTGTAAAAGTTGAATGATCTTTAGTGAAGCTATCTTACAGAATGTCAGAAACAATTTTTTTTTTAGCATCTTGCATTCAGGTTTAAGAACCGTGATACTTTGAGGGTTGCAAAAGAGTTCCTCGGACATGAAAGAGTCTTGAGATCTTGTGATGCAGGGGATGCTTGATTTCCTGAAAGAATGATGCTTGTGTGAATTGTCATTTTTTCTGATAAGAAAAACGTCATATTCTTTTATGTGATATAAAAATGTCAATTGTTTCTGAAGACACATCTTCTATGCAACTTATTTCTGAGGTTTCCCACTATCCTGCAAATTCTATTAGATCAACAAAATGGAAGCATTATTTTTTCCGTCATAGGCCATTACTCTTTTAAGTCATATTCTTTCACCTGTTGACACAGGTATTTCCACTGCATAGCACCTTGACAGCAAATATATTTTTACCATATTTTGTTCTCTATATTTTGGTTGTTGAATTCTCAATTAGTTCTCTTTAATCTAGCAAATCTATGATCCATTGTTCATTGTCCGCAGAGAATTCTAGATGTCAAAGTATCCTTGAGCTGCTGATCTTATTCTGTGCTATATAGGTTCCTGTTGGGGGATGCTATAAGCTTATTGACATTCCAATGAGCAATTGCATTAACAGCGGCATAAACAAGATATTCATCATGACACAATATAATTCAGCTTCCCTAAATCGCCATATTTACCGTACATTTAATTTTGGCAATGGAATCAACTTTGGGGATGGATTTGTCGAGGTAATATTTTCAATTAGCCGGATCCATGCATTATTCTTTGTCATTGTCAACTGTGTTTAAGTTTGCTGGGTTTTAAAACATCATTGAGTTCAAGTAATTTAATTATCTGGACACCACTGAGATAGCTGATTAATGATTATGCTGACTCACTAACTAAAAGCTAGAATTTGAATTAAATCTTTGATCTTATCATCCATATGTTATTTTGAATCTTTTTTCAATGACTAGTTGTTTGAAGTCATAAGCAGGTTCTAGCGGCTACTCAGTCACCTGGTGAAGCTGGAATGAACTGGTTCCAGGGTACAGCAGATGCTGTGAGACAATTCACTTGGGTATTTGAGGTGCGCTATTTGGATTGAGCAAACCAAGAAAAGAGAAATACAAGGATAAGATTGATTTTCCTTTTCCGAGGTGTTCTTTTACATCTGAGGTTTGTGACTTTGATATATGTTTTTAATTCAGGACAACAGGAATAAGAACATTGACTACATAATGATTTTATCTGGTGACCAGTTGTATCGTATGGACTACATGGATTTTGTGCAGGCACGTGTTAGCATAACTGACGCAATGTTGTTTATTGTCTATCATCTAATGTACATACTTAAACGACGCATGACAATTGCAGAGACATATTGATACCGGTGCAGATATTACCATATCATGTGTGCCTGTCAGCAGCAGGTATGCAATTGAAACTTGATCCCGGCTAGATGTGATTATGTATCAGCACTTGCATCTGGTTGTAGTCATTAATTCCTGAAGTCTAAAATCAGAAGCTGTAAACCAAGTTAAATGTCACAATCATCTAAAAGCTTGATGATGCATTGTCCTTCTCCACTCTTGTGATTTCTTGTGCTGCTGATCTGCCCTGCCATATTAGTTTTTGGAATTGCAGGAATCTGTTCTGTTCTTGATGTATCTGAAATTATGTATTTTCTGTTAACAAATCATTGATGAAATGTGATGTATATCTTAATTTCATCTCTGGAAACAGTAACTCATTCTTTCTGAATAAATATTTGATCCTTGCTTTGCGCCATCTTTGCTGAGCGATGAGCTAATATCTTTTCACTTCTACTTGTCCATTCTTATGAATAGGATGAATCAACCTTAATCTGTTTCCTTTGCTTTAGTTATTGGTAAAACACTTTTTGTCTGAGCTAGCTTTTTTCCCTTCCTATAAGCCGGGCATCTGACTATGGAATAGTGAAGATTGACAAGGCAGGTCACATCATCCAATTTTCAGAGAAGCCCAAGGGAGCTGATTTGGAAGCTATGGTGAGTGATTTGTCTCCAGGTCCTCTTTTTGTGCGACATGAATGTTTTTGCTGCAAGTGTCTCCATGAACAATCATAAACTTCATTGAATAAACTCACTAATATAGATGCACTTTGTGTACTGCAGAAGGATGAAAACACCTTCTTCAGATTGTCTCATCAAGATACTACAAGATATCCCTATATTGCATCAATGGGGGTTTATGTCTTTAACCGAAATACTCTACTGGAGCTTCTAAGGTATAATATATGTGACATTGCTATTCCAGCTTCTTTGAGGATGCTTTATTGAGTGTAATATTATCCCAGGTGGACATATCCAAAAGCAAATGACTTTGGACTAGACATCCTTCCTTCCGCTGTTAAAGCATATAAGGCTCAGGTGGGAGAATACTTTTATTCATTAACAATAACATCTTGTGTTTTCACTTGATCATGTGATTTCTTATTATCTGTTAAGGTTTGGCCTATAATCATGTGCTCTTCTTGTCATGCTAGGCATATATTTTTGAAGATTACTGGGACGATATTGGAACAATCAAGTCATTCTATGATGCAAATTTGGCACTGACAGAACAGGTTAATCTTATCTAAAAGAAAATTATGTTCAATCACTTGCTCTGGCTTGTTTACGGTTAGGAGGGTAACCAGGCCGCTAAATTTGCTTCATCAAGAAAGAAAGACATAAAACACATTCAACATTCTATATAAACTTGTGTAGCTAGATCACAAGCTGTTATTCTGATTTCGTTAACTTTTGTCCTCTCCAGCCTCCAAAGTTTCAGTTTTACGATCCGAGGACACCCATCTTCACATCGCCTCGATTTCTACCGCCAACTAAAATAGAAAAATGCAGAGTATGTGTTATCATTTGCTAGTTTCTTGTTAGCATTTGTGATCTTTGGGCATCTTATTTTTAAAGTGAATGTGCAGATTCTTGATTCAATTATTTCACATGGATGCTTCTTACATGAGTGTAGCATTGAACATTCCATAGTGGGAGTGCGCTCACGTATAGACTATGGTGCAGAGCTAAAGGTTAGAACTGTGCATCCAACCATTATTTTCAGTAAAATTTTCTAGCTTGTGAAACTTTGTTTTCTATACCAGCAACGAGCTCTGGTTGCCCTGGAAGCTCTATGCTAAGTATCCACAGAGAAAAGACAAGACTAATATGACCAAATTCTTTGGTTGTTGACTGGATAAAATGGTCATGTATAATAATTGGATTCAGAAAGGGACACATTAAAATGAGCACACTCCATTTGAAACCTTTTAATTCCTTATTATGTTTCTATCAAGACAATAACAGACAAGCAGAGCAAAATTAGCAATTTTCTTAAGGAACTCAAGATCACAGTCTATTACAATTGCTTGATGTGTCTTATCTATGCTTTGTGAGGTCATGCTTTCCGTCAGCTTTGGGCCTGAATCAACATCTCATATTGTCAAAATTTTCTACTTAAATTTTTATCTCATTTCTTCGCCGCTCTATGATTCTCTTAATGCACTTATTTTTAAAAATTGATTCATCTGTGCACTGTCATCAAGCTTGTCCAATCACTCAAAAGGGTTCATTTCACGCCGAGCTATTAATGTCTGTTGATTTTATACTAATAAGCCCAACTGCTATATCGTATCTGTACGGTTGGGTTGGCCTCTCGATTCAGATCTAAACAAGGATTATCGCATCTAATCATAGTTCTCATGATAGAAATTGACAAACCACTTGCAAATGTAGAAATTGAATGTTGCGAATGTTATTATAGTTTTTAGTCATCAGAGCGAAGCTTCTCAAGTGTGTGAGGCTTCCAGCAATGCGGAGTTTAGGGAAGGTTCGGCTGCAGCTACTCTCATTAATTATAGTACCGTGGTCATGAAACATAAATTTCTGATAGCATCTATCTTACTCCATGTTTGCTTACTGGCATTACATTCTCTTTGGATCTTAGGATGCATTGATGCTGGGTGCTGATCTCTACGAAACTGAAGCTGAGCTTGCATCTATTCTGGCAGAGGGTAAGGTTCCTATCGGAGTTGGACAAAACACAAAAATCAGGTGAGTTCCAAGTTCTCATGGAAAATGTTTACAAAATGCAGATGATACACAAAGTTCTGAAACATGTCCCTTCTTTCCAGGAATTGCATCATCGACATGAATGCTAGGATAGGAAAGAATGTGGTTATCGCTAACAAAGATGTATGTACAACAGTTGGTAGTAAATCTATTTGTTGAACAGAGTAAAGTTTATATCGTCTAAATATCGGAGCATGATGATTGTGTAACAGGGCGTCCAAGAAGCTGACAGGCCAAGTGATGGATTCTACATCAGATTTGGAATCACAATAATTATGAAGAATGCAACCATCAAAGATGGAACTGTCATATAAAAGAAATGCCAGTTCTCGACGTTTTTCATCAGATTGCAAGTATGGAGAATCTACGAATTGTAAAGAGAAATTTCTTAAACTTTTTCTTATAGTGTTGATGGTCGTCTTCCTAAATAATCAGCTGCCCTAATGCAGACTAATCCATGTGTATAACTTATCAATCTAAAGTCATAGAGAACTTGATGGAAATCATCAACTGGTTCATATCAGAACTGCTCGTCCCATAAATGAATTCAGCAGAGTGTAACTTTGTCGTTCTTATTCCATTATGTTGATCTTATATATTGCACATTTTTTGCGATAACATTGTGACAATGAGCAAATTTATTCCTCATTATTAAATTGTGACAAGGATATCAAATTGCTGTCATTTTTAGAAGCCAAATAGTGCATCTGTATACAAGATTGTAATGTATTATACTGCAGCATCTCATCATGCAAGCAGTAAAATTACTCGTGCATGGAGATGGATAGAACTGAAAAGAAACAGAGAGCTTCTTCTTCTCCGTCCATATATTTATTGCACACATATATAGAGAGCAGAAGATGCTGACTCTCCTGGATGAAACGAGATCTTCATCTCAAGGAGTTCTGCATGCTTCATCATGCATTCTTACTCAGTTTCTTCCGCCATTCCCCCTGCTTTGCTCCTCTCTCACGGCCTTTGCCTTGTTGAGCCTGGCGATGTTTCGCAGTCTAGCGTACAATTTCCCGAGGTAACGAAGCTGGCGAGACTGCTGAGTTATGATTTGGGCCGTGGAGGTTCCCTCGCTCATGACGATCTGGTAGCCATCCCCGTAGGAGTCCATGCCTTGGCTCAGCAGCTGCCAGAACAAGCCACCGGCGGCCGAGCCACCGGTTCTGGCGGACCAATAGATCTTGGAGTAGACGGTCTTGAACAGGGTATCCCTCTGGTAGACGCTGAACCCTGGGTCCTTCCATGACTTCCCGAACTCCGTGATCAGCAGCGGCTTCCGGATCACGTTCCGAGCATCTCGGATGTGGACGCCGAGCCAGTTGCTCAAGAAAGCAAGCTGGGATTGCTCGTCTGCGTTGGACAACCTGCTCATGAAGCAGAGCGTTTAGTGTTCTCTTGCTGCCGCTGCTAAATGACAATTTGCAGTGAACTCGTGACGTTACCATTGATCGGGATAGGAATGGATCGTGGCGAAATCGATGTTTGGAATCTCGTTGTTGGCAATGAAATCGGTTCCGATTTCCAAGCCCGGATTGAATCGCTTGTGGGGTGATGAGGAGCCATAGAATCCCTCTAAACCGGCTTCCAGCATGTGGTTGCCGTCTATGGACTTCACGTACGCAGCCATCTCTGTGATCCATCCCTACGTGAGAACCAAAACAAGAGAGAGAGAGAGAGCAGCTTAATGCAAGTGGTTTGCTCGTCGTTCTTCATTCTTGCAGGAGCGAGACAAAGTTGAGTTAAACTGAGGATGATCAGAGAATGGAAGCTTGAGAATTAAATGGTTTCGATTACCTGAATGGTACTTCCTGACAGATCTGACTGGCATCTGGGCTCATTCATTAGCTCCCAAGCAAAGATTGTCGGGTCATCCTTGTAAGCAACTCCCGTGATGGTGTTGACTCTTGTGAGCACAGTCTAAAAGATCATCGAGCTCAAGATGAGGTACCAAGAATGACATAGAACTACTACAAATAGTATTGGATGTCAAAAAATATATGTGATTTTACAAACATTTATTTATTATATTCATGTTGCTGGTTCTTCTTCTTCTTCTTCCTACCTTGATATGATTCTTGTAATAGCCTTTGACAACAGAGTCTGTGAAGAAACCATCGTCTGATGCAATGTACTGACCCTGATTTCTTGCCCATTGGACATACTGCTTCTTCCCTCCAAAAGTATCATAGTTGTTGGCCAAGCTTAAGATGAGCCTAATTCGATATCTTCTGGCCTCGGATATCACAAAATCCAACCCCTGAAGTGAACAATCACAACAACAAGAAAAAAGTAAACGTCAAATCGCTAGTCACCAAAAAGAGAGAGAAATCAAGAAAAGGTCGCGGATGATGTCGGAGACCCTGAAGGTTTGTTCGTTGTAGGAGCCCGGGGAGTACTGCAAGGCGTTGCTTCCCCCATCGCTGAAAGCCCATGTCCTGGCCACAAAGAGGCCATGGCTGGAGGCGTCTCCAAAGGCAGAGGAGACCTTGCTCCTCTGAGACGGATCTGAGGCCAGAGTCATGAGCCAGTAGGCATTGAACCCATTGGCAAAGAAGGGGTTGCCATCGAGCACAAAGTTCAACCCCCTGGTCTTGATGAACCCCCCCCCGCCAGCCTCGACATGATAACGAGGAGCCAGCAGCAGCAGAAAGAGGCCAGCCAAGAGGCTCACTCCCTTCATTGCTCTCTTCTTCTTCCTCCACTGTCGGAGGTGGGAGACTCGGAAGAATGGAGAAAGAGGATGCACGGGGTATGGGTATAAATGATCTCTCGTCCTTCTTCCTAACCTAAGAAACCGAGAAAGCCTGGATCTAACTAAATGCTTCAGGTTCTGAGAAGCTTCGTGTGGGTGTGGCCTACTGAACTAAGTGCTGTGATTACTTATAATTGCATTGCAGGAAACAAAGTCGCTGCTATCTGGAATCCAATGTAAAAACAATGAAACATTGCTTCCTCAGTAAGTGTAGAACGCCGAGGATTGCGGCCAGAATCTTGATCTGGGAACAGTAAAAGGATTGCTCGAGACGATGCAAGTAACCTCGAAGAAGGGAGAACAGATGGCTTTTGGTGGATCAACGAACCGTAAAGCAAATCAATCACCTTTTGTGGGGGGGGGCATGCAATCATGGGTCCTGTCAAAAGCTTGACTCTCTCGTCGGTCGGCCTCTTCATGGCTTCATTGGATCGTGTCCTCCACCGACTCGTTGTTTGAGTTTACCAGGGGATGATATCACCTGCTTTCCTGTTGTCGGAGTTGATGTAATTTACATTACTTTTTCATGTTGTCTTCTAATATTTGGTGCTTTAAACCATATTTGCAATCACTGCTCGATCGTCAAAGCTGCAAAGAGAGAAAAAAAAGCTTGCAGAGTGATCACGGTCTCTCTCTCTCTCGCTCTGAAGGATTCATCAGATGCAACAAAACCAGGAAAAAACAATCATAAGAACTGTTCTTCGGAAAAATCAATCATAATCTTGGAAAATCTTAATAGCCAATCCAATATAATATTCTCTGGGAAAAGCAAAGATAGAGGTAATCATCCTCATAAGGTTGATGACTGCAAATGTTGGAGATGCTCTGAATGCCTCAACGGAGAAAAGGTTTCATTTCCTCCAAACTAAACTCCCCCATGTCACGGCACAAAACCAGCTTAGTGTGGGAGTCGGTGCGGCTTGCTGCCACCTGACACATTGTCAACATACCTAACTCATTTGATCCGTGCTAGCTTTCGAAGGTACATGGGAGCCCGTGCGAGCACATGGCTAAGTCAATCGACTCAGCTTGAGTTGTTCATCAAAATAAAATAAAAGAAAAGAAAAGAAAATGGATTGGTTTGGTGATGAGTGATGATGATGGTATGTGTGGCTGACAGTGGGAGACAAAAGGGGGTCGGTCGTTGAGTTGCCGCGTGTTTGTTTATTCGTGAGGGTCCCCCGGGATTTGGCACCGTTCATGTCACCTATTACTTCGGAAGATGTCGGATCTCGGCGTGGATTACGGAGGCTGCCGACAACTCGACGGTCCAAGTGCCCATGTTAGTTTACGAGCATCACATTCACCTACACATCGAGATTAGATTTATGAAGGGTGAAACCTTCGTTCCTACAAACTTTTTTATGGTGAGTTTCTCGGTGAACTAATGTGTCGTGGTTGATGAGTAAGCACGACCCGGTCCACGGATCGATGTCGGGAGTCTTCAGTTGATTGAGCTGGTTGTCGAGGTCGATCACGCCCTCAAAACGAGGTGCTGGCACCGGGATGTTGACTGGTGTTTCTCGGTCGGGATGTTGGTTGGCGACTCTTGGTCGGGATGGTCGTGACTCGGGGGTGGTCGCTTTCCTACACAAAAGGCCCTCGTCTGGTGATTCCCGACTTTGGCCCCTCAATAAGTAAGTGAGTGCTTGGTTCTCTCTTTTGCCTTCCTCTGGCCAGATGTCGACCAAAGGTTTTTATATTACTGTACAAGGGTCGGTCGTACGCGGGTTTGATATGGCGACCGATCCTCGAGAGGCAAGGGGGTACTTTTGTGCGGTCGTCGTCCCGGGACGCGTGGAACGACGTCATGCGACGCTGTCTCGAACTTTACGGGACAAGACATACCGAGGAATGCCTTGATACGGATCTTGACTCGACGCATGAAAGTGCTCCTTTTGCTGACCTAGCGATGGCATGGTGTGGTGTTGGTTGTGATGTGGCCATAACCCAAAATATACATTATCAATGTTTTTGGTTGGTCAAGTCAAATGGCACAATCAGCATCCTTAAAACATAATCTTTAAAACTCAAATTAGCTATATTCAGACTAAGAATCGAGTACTTAGCGAATTATGATTTATTATTATAAATACATTGTATGTCTCTATCTTATGTCTAATGAGGTATGAGAACTTTCTTTCTTACATATACGAGAGGATATTTAATTAAGAATTTTGATTTTCCAAGTAGATGTAAGCAACAACGCCGTCATAATGTCTCCCTCGTCTTACGGTATTCTGCTACCATGCCACGAGGAGATGGATCGTCTTATTACTTACAGATGAGGTTGATTTGGACGAATCGGTCGTCGGTCCCACGCCAATGGCCAATAGGAAGCTTTGTAAATCCTGTATCCTGCGAGAGTGCATACAGGCAGGCGGTGTCGTTTTGGGTCGGGACGTGCAGTATATGGCCCGGCCCAGCCTCCACTAATCCATGGCTGATCCGATCGCATCCTACGAGGGTTGGAGACCACCCGACTCGAGTTGGCCGACGTCTTCGTCTACCTCACCATCCGATTCCAGAGCAGTTCGTCGCTTTGCGGAAATATAAGCAATGAGAGCAGCTCTGTCGTCGACGTTGAAGAAAGTATCCGCCGCGGCAGCCGCGAGGCGGCCTCGTGTTGCGTTTGTATCATCCGCCTCCCGCCGCCATCACCAAAGTAATAAGCCGACCAAGAAGCGGAAGGACGACTACATCCTGGGACCGGATCTCCCTGACATATGGGCCACGCCCGGCTCTAGTTCCCCTCCTCCTCCTCCTCCTGCAGAATCCGAAACCGGAGGTGGTAACCGAACTCTTGTGTTGATCAGTGAGCCATAAACACAAACACTTGGTCGTCGTGTGGACGTAAGCTGATGTTTTCGTCACGCACACTACTTCAAGATCAAAAACAATTAGTACAGGTGTCCACGGAACATAAAGGGGAGGAGATTGATGCGTGAGGGGCAGGCGTGCTGCATGGTTCATGGCTTTGCTTGGCACCAATGCGTAATTACTGTTTAGAATAGCTATTCTTCGAGGGTAGAGGGGAGAATGGAGTTTGTCGCAACAAGTTTCTGATCAAGTAGTTGTCGAGTTTCCTTCCGAGCGGAAATCCACATTCATTATACGAAATGAAGATCAAAAACAATTAGTACAGGTGTCCACGGAACATAAAGGGGAGGAGATTGATGCGTGAGGGGCAGGCGTGCTGCATGGTTCATGGCTTTGCTTGGCACCAATGCGTAATTACTCTTTAGAATAGCTATTCTTCGAGGGTAGGCGGGAGAATGGAGTTTGTCGCAAGAAGTTTCTGATCAAGTAGTTGTCAGGTTTCCTTCCGAGTGGAAATCCACATTCATTATACGAAATGAATTAAGAATCTGATAAGGAGGTTTAAATCTTGTTTAGTTTTGTATGAGCTGTAGGAGGAATGGTGCGAACTTAGGAACACATCTTTTGACTATATGTTGTATCAAGTAATAAGATTGTCATATTTTAGCATCTTTATTAATTCTATTAGTTAACATATCAGAACTCCATTTGCTGATTGGTTGTATTTATGTAACGAAGAAAAATTCTAATATACCTACTGCATTGTTTTGCATCTTCCAAGGCCTGTGGGCTGTACATTGTTGGCTCTTTGGATAATTCGTTGTGTTCTTCAATCGAAACAGTTGTTTCAATCCAGAACTTTTAACTGGAATTGTAGGCTAGGGTGACCTGTCCACATGAATGATTTTAGTTTTATGTTCACAAGCATACACCCCAACTATGTGGTTAACATGATTATTTAGCAGAATTGTTTATATTATGCTTCGGTTTACGTATATGCAGTTAAACATGATGATGAAAAAAAAAACAGATTAAACCTCATGGCGACATGATGGAATCTAGAGGTAACTCTTTTCAGATTTGTACCCCTTTGTAATTCAATACGTGCTTGTCTGAAGAAGAAAATGTTAACACTAGCCTTCAAAAGCAGACGGATGAGGATAGAATTTCCAAAGTATTAGAAATTCGATAGAGGACAGTTCCAGCCTATGACATATCTGGCAACAAAGCTGTTTCATGTTTTGAATTATTTTTTCAAGCATTAAGAATTATCTGAAACTAGTTTGAACTCTTCTTTGTCTGATCTGTACAAGGAATCGCTTTTTTCCTTTTACTATGATTTAGTTTAAGTACTTCTGTCAATTTTACTAGTATTTTTCTTATTTTCTTCTTCTTCAGCAACCTTGGCAGTTGATGCAGAACTGGTACCAACTATTATCGATGGTAAGTCCATCGCGGAAGAAATAAAATTAGGCATCGCTAAAGAAGTACACCAGATGAAGGACACGATCAAGAAAGTTCCTGGACTGGCTGTTGTATTAGTGGGTCAAAGAAGGGATTCCCAGACATATGTGCGCAACAAAATAAAGGCTTGTGAGGAGGTTGGAATAAGATCTCTGATGGCAGAATTATCTGAAGAATGTGCAGAAGATGAAGTATTGAATGCTGTATCCGAGTTTAATCAAGATCCATCAGTACACGGAGTCCTAGTACAGCTACCTTTGCCGCAAGTAAGTACTAGCAATAATCTATAGCTTTCGGGCTTAAAAAACCTTCGTACTTCATTCACACTATTTATTCAATGACATATATTCATCCAAGCATAACGTTTTAGTTGCTTTGGTATTGTGCTAAGTAAACGGAAGTCACTAGTTTCTCATTGACTTCTAATATAAAGTTTGACGTGACATGTATCTCTCTACGATTTTCATTGGGCATCGAGTTCTGTTATCAAGAATATATTAATTTCTTTTAAATTATAAGTTGATACTCGGTTGGTCAAAGCTACTTCTTTTTTTTCTAATGCTGTTCGAATTGAGTGCAGCACATGGATGAAGACACAATTTTGGGTGCTGTAAGTCTGCAAAAGGATGTTGACGGCTTCCATCCATTGAATATGGGGAATCTTGCTTTGAGAGGTAGAGAACCTCTATTCATTCCCTGTGCTGCAAAAGCTTGTATCAAGTTGCTACTCCGGTCGGGTATCAAACTGAAGGGGAAGAATGTGGCTGTAATTGGACGAAGCAATGTCGTAGGATTACCTACCACTTTGCTGTTGCAGGTATGACATAAAAGTTCTAATATTTCCAGGATCCGGGTCAGATTAATAAACTGGAGATCTTGACAGAGACACCATGCAACGGTCAGTGTTGTTCACGCTTTCACGAACAATCCGGAGGATGTCACTCGTGTAGCTGATATTGTAATATCAGCTGCAGGAGTCCCCAACCTGGTACGTGGAAGTTGGCTGAAACGAGGGGCAATCATCATTGATGTCGGGACAAACCCAATTGAGGTAAGTTTTATCCAGCAAGTTTATTTGTGTTCTTGAGCACTCTGCTTATCTACTGTAATTGATGTAGAAAGACATTTTATGACCAAACCACTAACTCAAGTTCCGCATTTCACATTTGTAACTTGCTTTATTGATCACCAAATACTGACTACAACTTCCCAATCTGCTCATGCTCTTTAGTTACATTCGACTTGCCTTATTTCTTGTTGTTTCTCTAAAAGATTTTCATTTGCAAGCTTCCAGTCCAGAACTCCTTTTGCTTCAAATACTATACGAACACATTACATGTTCTCCGCATGTTTATTCATTTCACGCTTGTTCTGCACTAAATGCAGCTTATCACAAAACAAAAGCTTTCAAGATCCCTTGTTTTTTTGTTTAAAAAGAATTTATGTTAGAATGTTACTAATACATGTAACTGCCGTAGAAAGATTTTACTTGTTTGATGGGTCAATACCATTTGCTACCCTGAGTTTGCTTCTCTTTCTGCTTGAAAATGTAAACATCAGGATCCCAGTTTTGAGCATGGTTACTATCTAAGAGGCGATGTATGCTACGAGGAAGCACTGCAGGTGGCATCAGCTATAACCCCGGTGCCTGGTGGTGTTGGCCCTGTGACGATCGCCATGCTTCTTTCAAACACCCTCGACTCTGCTAAACGATTTTATGGGATAAGTTAGTGCTCTTCTTGCTGTAAAGCTTGTTGTCCTTTTTTTCCTTATTGCTGGTTTTTTGTCTTCAGTTTGACAAGCATTCATCGACCTTCTTGTGAATGTAAATTTTGTTATCATTTTTCAGTTCAAATATTGTTTGAGCACCTCAATAATGGATTCCCACTTTATTGTCTGTGATGGTTGTCATTGCCTTACAGTGCCCCACTTTTCTTCCAGTCCACCATTTTTTTTGCCTGATTTCATTTGTTTCATTAGGAAATGCCAAAAAAATTATCATTTTATGGAACAGAAACAGAGGACGACTCAAAGATATCGGTTCGTCTGCCCGAGGAAATGCACTGTAATGACATGAACTTCGACAAGCTTTCGGTAACTAGTGATAAATCGATTGGACAGACCTTTGATTCAACAATGTGTGTGTGTGTGTTGAGTTATCAAGAAAGATAGGAATAATTATTCATAAATAATTAATTATCATTCCGTTAGAAGATAAAATGAGGAAAAGTGTAATAATGGACATGTGGTAGAAAGCACTAGTACTCATTCCATGTGGTTGAATAGGAAGAGGAATCTACCGCAGCAAGAGAGAACGGGCATAGCATCCAACACAAACACATGTAGATTTCCAGTGCATCTACTTTGGCACTACAAGATAAGTTCTTCATAGAACCTGACACCGCCACCATCTCTCTCCATTGTCACAGACGGCAGACCGGCCGGAGAGTTTCGACGCTTCCAGTGAGCCGACGAACAGATGGCACGGGCATTAATGCAGAGATCCATAACAGTAGTACCATATAAGTTGTTGTTTTTGGATCGTTCCTAAGTTGATCGCTGCTCATCTTCGTCGCCTTCGTCAGCCATGCATGAACGTACGCCATGCCGGCGTGCTGCTGCTTCTTTATGTCGCAAGTATGCATCGACAGGAACTTTCACATGATGTACCTGATTACTTTGCTGTACTTTCTCTAGTGTTGACAGGTATTATTTTATTGATATGCTGATTCTTCTGTGAGCACCATACTATTTATTATCCATCAAAAGCTTACATTTGGGTGGATTGGCTTATAGCTGCTACAGACAACTGTTTGATTCTTGTTTTGTTGCCATGAACAGTATATCCAGAGCGAGTCTTCTTCTCCAACTCAACTGCTTTCTCATTCTATCTTCAGATCTACAATGGCCAAACTCATCTGGCCCTACCAAGCATCTCTTCTCACCTTTTATTTGACTCCCTCCCGTGACCATTGCATGTGATCAGAGGAGCTGTTGCAGTCAGCATCCTCTTCCTCCAAGCCATACTTGGATGGATGGATCGATAGATAGATTGACCATTCTTCACATGCCTCTTCTTGGCTTCTGCATCCAGAACTACCACATTGCATCACAGACTAAAGCTGTTCTAACAGTTGAGTTCTAATAAGCAGGGTGATGCTTCTTCTGTAGTTAGATATTACTAGCTGGTGCTGCTGCAGAAACGACTAGAGAGCTCTTGCACAACTGGTGGTGTGGTGGCAGATGATGGGATTTATTGACGCCAACCAACCGTCACAAAAAGAGATGGAAAGAAGCTGAGGAGAGAATGAGTTCTGTGATGGCACAAGGCAAAAGAATAGGACATGTAATTCCATGCCATTTATCATACTTTTGTGTTGCTGCTTTGATGAGCAATGGCGGCGAGGCTTGCGGCTATTTAAACCCAACCTTCCCTCCTCTTCTCCTATCACCAATCTTTCTCTTCCACAGACACTTAACGATGAGTAGCCTCGGGCTAAAAGGCATCGGGTTGCTCCTCCTCCTCGTCTTTCTTGTGATGTGCTCCTACTTTCACGACTGTGAGGGAAGGAGAGGCAAGCACCGGAGGGCAAAGCAACCGCCCTCTTCTTCCTTAGCTAGAAAGAAAGCAAAAGGAAACAATGGCGGCGACCGCCGCCATGGCAGCGGTGGTGGGGCGGGAGGGCAACCGAGACCGACCCCGGAAACAATGGCAGCAATGTTCGATGTGCTCGATTTCGGGGCCAAGGGGGACGGCGTGACTGACGACACCAAGGTGGACGACATCGACTCTGTTTCTTTGGATCATGTCTCTGTTTTCTTGGCGTTTTATGGCACTCTCTTGGGATTTTTGAATCAGAAGGAGGGGTTGTCGATGATGCAGTGTGCTCAGAATCTTTCTTCTAATTGATGTAATAATGCAGGCTTTTGAGGCCGCATGGGCTGCTGCGTGCAAGGTGGAGGCTTCCACGGTGATCGTTCCTGCGGAGTTCGAGTTCCTCGTTAGGCCAATCTCATTCTCAGGTCCATACTGTGAGCCCAACATTGTGTTTCAGGTACTGACTGAACAACAAGAAAGTAACATCTAAACCTTCTCGTAGTTTTATGGTGCACAGATTCAGCATTGGAATCCATCTTAATCCTGAGAAATGCTTCTTAAATGTCACAACAAGAAACCACCTCAAAGAGATCGACTTGAATACAAATATGCCACGAATGAGACTCGAAGAATTTATCAGATGATCTCTGCAGCTGGATGGAACGATCGTTGCTCCGACTAGCGCCGGTGCATGGGGTGCAGGCTCGCTGCAGTGGCTTGAATTCACAAAGCTGCAGGAAATCACCATCCGAGGCAGTGGAGTGATAGATGGCCGAGGTAGCGTCTGGTGGACGAATTCCGACTCTGACATCGATCCGGTAATCTCATCATCTTCCTCATGTCATTTCCCACTCTCGACCCCTTTATTTAAATGCTCATGGCGATGTATCCAACAGATAAACGCTGAGCTCGGTTCAAAGATGCCACAGATCAAACCTACCGTGAGCGCTCTTCTTGCCTCAGCTTTCTTGAAGCAAACAGAGGGTCTTCTCGTCACCGTTTTCTCCTCTTCGTTGTTTCAGGCCCTAAGATTCTACGGGAGCTACAACGTGACAGTCACAGGCATCATGATCCAAAACAGCCCACGGTGCCACCTCAAATTCGACAACTGCGAAGCTGTGGAGGTCTTCAACATTACGGTGTCTTCTCCAGGTGACAGTCCCAACACAGACGGAATCCATCTTCAGAACTCCAGAAATGTTTTGATCCATCGTGTCGACATGGGATGTGGTAATTCCTTCTCGACCACGTTAAATGCACATTAACTTTGGCTGACAAGTAGCTCTCCGTTCTTAAAACGCAGGCGACGATTGTGTCTCCATCCAAACAGGCTGCTCGAACATCTACATACACGACATCGATTGCGGTCCCGGGCATGGAATCAGCATCGGGGGTCTCGGCAGGGACAACACCAAGGCATGCGTCTCCAACATCACTGTGAGGGACATCAACCTTCGCAACACGATGACCGGTGTCCGAATAAAAACCTGGCAGGTAAAAAGCTTGAGCAGGTTAAAAGTTCCGATTCATATATCTGGGGATTCTGATGGTCTGTGTCCATGGATTTTTGTCACAGGGTGGCTCTGGCTCCGTTCAGGCCATACAATTCTCGAACATAAAGGTTTGGGAGGTCCAAATACCGATGGTGATCGACCAGTTCTACTGTGATCGGAGCTCCTGCGAGAACCAGTCTTCGGCAGTGGCACTGTCGAGCATCGCGTATGAGAGCATCAGAGGAACCTTCACTGTGAAACCAGTTCACTTGGCGTGTAGCGACAGCTCTCCTTGTTCGGGCATCAGCCTCAGCGAGGTGGAGCTCGAGCCACTGCAGGAACGCTACCACATGACCGATCCCTTCTGCTGGCAGGCATTTGGGGAGCTGTATGCCCCGACCATCCCGCCCATCACCTGCTTGCAGATTGGCAAGCCAGCGAGCAACAGGATCTCGACCGACCACGATTTGTGCTGATGGCGTTTCGGTGGTCGTTCGATACTTTCGACCGTTGCACGCCATTGTTTGTTTTTGTTAGAAATCGAAAAGCTCTGATATCACTTTGGAATATAAATCTTACGAAAAAATGGATCTCTCAAACCCATTTTTATTAAATGTAAAATCTTAAGATTCTTATTAAATATAAAAATTTAAAATATCTCAAATCATGAAATTTTGACTTTCTTTTGTTCTTATTAATCTCCTTCCAATTGTATCTAAATCATTACGAGTCAGGAAAAGCTCAAAACTTTAAATGTTAACTAAGACTCATAAATTATAATTATAGTAAGGTTTTATTTAATATTCCAATATGCTTCCGTTATGTAATTGATTACATGGATTGATTACAGCTATCTAAAAGAATACATCATCATATTCGCAATTCAAGAGAAAATTGTTGTGATGCAAACTGACGCCAACTTCGACCATGTCCTGCAAAAGGAACGACCGGCGTCTTGTTATGTACGCCAAATCAAAGAGTCCTGAACAAATTGTAAACGGAGAGGAGTGAGCTCAGAGCGAAGACAACGAATGCGAGGAACGACATGGCGACGGCGCCGCTGGCTTTGTCGGTGAAGTCGTCTCTCCCGAACCTGGAGACCCACGCATCGTTGCGAGATGCTGCCGCCGACGACGCCGACATCAGAAGGTAAGCCAGTATCTGCAGCAACCAACACAGTCTGAGGTTTGAGGATGAGGATGATACCTGCGAAGCTGCTGCGGAGACACTGCTGCTACGGCCATCATGTGAACATTGTGATGTGATTTTTAATGTTTATAATATGTTTGGTGGGTCGTCATTTTACATGAGAATTAGTGATTCATGAAATGACATGGGAATTAATGACAGAGCAATTAGTCTTCCTATTTATCTGGTCATCACGATGGCCGAGTCAGCAGAGAGCAACAGGCATTTATTGATGTCGTATACTACAACTCCGGCTTACCTGATCAATGGCGAGATCAAAGTAATAACGCTTCGGGGAAGCTATGATGTACTTCATGGCGATCACACGGTGGATCTTCCCGTAGACCTGAAACAGCGAGTACACGAACGCGATCACGTTGATCGCGACCAGGAACCTAGAGCGACAACGTCGTTCGTTCGATCACGATCAAACGGTGGAGGATTAAAGAAAAAGAGTGAAAAGAAAACCACACGATTAAAACCCCCGAGAGCGAGGATGACGGAGATCGACGATTAAAGCGTATCGGTTGGACTCGTACCGGAATTCTTTGTAGCGGTCGAATGAGTCGCCCGCCCAACCCTCCGTCTTGTCGGAGGCCATCACCGAGAAGGAGATCATGCACAGCACCACGGCCGCCACCCGAAGCACAGCGTCCGCCCTCGTCATCCCCTGCCGCTTCACGATTGCCGACGCCGTCCCGAGTCCCCTCTCCCTCGCTCGCACGCCGCCGGCCCCGTCCAACCTCGCCACCGCGGACGCGTCGTCCCGGCTCATTCTGTTCGCTTTCGCGACCGTCACCACCGGCGGCGGAACCGTGCTATCCGCGTGACGAAGCGGCGATCGGATAGGCGATCCCGCGGGTGCATCTACTCGCGCTGGGGTTTGGGGTCTCGACGATGCCTTCTCCGATGGTAACGGCGGCGGGATCGGGTTCTCCGGGTCTAGCTTCGGCGATCGGGAAGGCGAACTCATCGTCCTCTACTACTGGTGAGTTCCAATTCAATGGTTCATCGCTTTCTCTTTCGTTTGCGTTGCGTGTCTCGATTTGGTCTCATTTATGGGCGGAAGGGGAAGGGGAAGGGGAAGGGGAAGGGGGACTGGGGCTTTGGGACCACCCGGGAAAAGATTGGGTGGCGCGAGAGGGGAAGGAATTAACCGCAGCTTTGGCAAAAGACTCTGAGCTCGTGCCGGCCGAAGCCATCAGCGATGTCGCGAGGAAAGCTTAATGCTTTAGGGGATGGAACGCTAAGGTTGATCGAAGATGGGTGATGAGGTATTCACAGCAGAAGAGGGTTAAAAGAGAAGTCGTCCCTGTTTGGCCACGCGAGCGGAGGTGCATTCGATTGTTACACTCGGGGAGGGGGTTGCGAAGAAAGGAACAAACACAAAGAAGTATGAGCCAAGCAAACAAGCGAGGGAAGGAGAAGTGCGTGAGGGGGAAATCCACCGCTCGCCCTTTGCAGGCTTTTATTTATTCGCCAGGGAGGAGGAGCGCCACACGCATACAAAAAGCTAGACACATTGGTTCACGTGTGTCGGCGTCGTCAAAGAACTAATTTTTATTTTTATATTGTTTTATAATCCACAGACCAAATCCAGGAAACAGACGGACGGATGATTTTAGTATTGTTAAAGCAAATTATGATAAGATCCAACGTCAATCTCAACTCACGCTTGATAAGTACGAGGTTGATAAGGGACTATTTGATCGATCGGGCATTGATATAGCTCCATGGCATTGATATAGCTCCATACGATTTTGTCCTTTCAAAATATGTAAGCTCTAAAAAACACATTTGAGGGTAAGAGAGACCTGACGGACTTATGAGCTCTTGGTTTCAATTCTCCTCAACTAATGTGAAACTAAATGACCTTATCAATACTCATAAGTCCGTCGGGTCTCCCTTACCCTCATAGGCGCCTTTTAGAACTCACATGCTTCGAAAGGACAAAATTGTGTGGAAACGTCCATTGTCCAAAGCGGACAATTCCTCGTGAGCCTACTGTCACGGACTTAGTTGGTTTTACCTAAGTCGTGCGGCACCCTTGCGTATCCATCCGCAAAGATCAAACTCTCCGAAACCTCTCATGGTCCATTAGGACTTATAAAAGAGAAAACGGGTTATAGGCCTCACTCGGGATCCACAAGTAAACATTTCGGAAAACACTTCATAGCCAATGCAAATTACAAACAAACTTTACAAGCTCTGAACGATTGCACAACAAAGAGTCAAAATGGTTCACTACAGACCAAAATCTCTCACAAGTGTTTACATGACACAACCTTTATTTATAAGTTTAAAACGACCATCAAACCCAACTAAAATGGGGCTGTTTAGCCTTCGACCGTCCCTCTACATGTTGTGCAAAGCAAGAACAAACTAAAAAATACGAACATACATAAACATTACATCAAAGATCCTGTTTAGAAGTTTATCCGTAATATTACAGGCCGCACCAATGATCGATCGACCAAATGATCCCTTATTAGAGGTGTATTTGGTAAAAAAATCAAATGATGTTTTAAGTTAGTAGAGCTGAGAAGCACTGAGTCCGTGTGAGTGTTTTAGTGGACTTCTTACGGTGAACTTAGGTTACCCTCCGGATTTAATTTAACGGGGGGAGTTAATACACGAGAGCAGTTTCATGGAATTAGGGATGCGAGGAGTTGTTCAAACCATCTCATATCAAATTGACAAACCATCATCGGACTATTGAGACATCTAAATCGATGTCATATATAACGTTTTAATGCTTGTGTTATATTTCGCATATCAATGTTTCATGCTACAATTGTGGTGTACGATATCACATTGATGGTAGTCTTTCTCCTGCACGTGACCATCCAAAAGAAATATAAAAGAAGATAGAAAAAATAGTAAATAAAAAAGTGGTACACTATACAAATATCTTCCTATCTCCATCTAAATGATCATGATAATCTTATAATGATTTACTTTTTATAAATTAAAATAATTTATTTACTACATATGAACGTGTAAATGTTAAATATTATAGTCTATCAATAATTTGACAATACTCGATAGCATCACATTAGTACTATCAGATATAAAGTAAAAATAATATTTGTAGAAATTGATGTGGCTTCAATCATCTTGGTGAGATCAAGAAAGTCATAAATATACTTTTGTTAAGAAAAAAATTGATCATTTATCGTATAGCTGACTTAAACATTAAAAAGAAAAGGTTAAGGACGCAAGACCATTGATAAAAAAAACTTATTTTCAAGTTACTGTATAAATTAATTAATTAATATTAATTTATTATCAATAATAATAAAGTCATTCACATAAATTAATAAAAGTATGATTATGCTCTCGAGAATAGATGAATAATGAATTATTAGATTGAGAATTATGAAATGTGATTAGATATGTTTGAAGTCCATGATATCAAGTATGAGGGGTTTTCTTAAGACCATAAAGATTCTGAACAATAAAATTTAATGACTATGAAGAAATATATTATTCACATCAAGTTGTGGAAGTTGCCAATTGTTAAACAAGGTAAGATATAAATTAATACGAATTATTCTACAACTCGATAAAATATGTCATGATACTCAAGCTATGGATATTAACGAAATCATTTTACAACAAGGATTGCCTTGTGATATGAAAAACACATTTGCACCGGGTTATAACTTTGGATCGGATGAGACTAACTAAGTCTCATTTATCATTCCGTAATAAAGTATTATATTCTTTAATCAAAGCTTAGTTAACAATAAAAGGCTCATAAATAATTTTTTGTCGATTCAAAATTGGGCTGACTTATGGCCAGACTTCCCAATGGGCTGCATTACCTTCGGGTGCCACGAGGGTTATCTTTGCGTGTTGGCTCCTCAACAAATATAGTTGAAAAATAATTACTTGGGATTTCCTTTTCTGAAGAGATTTCTTCTCATTGCATGTAGTCATGCACATCTTCTTCTTCCTTTTTTTTTCCTCTTATTTTTCTTGTGAGATGAAGGTTAAAAAAATGACTAAGGAATAGTTTCATATTAAAGATATATATTTATTGAGTTTATCCAACAATTTAAGAGTTCAAGTTCTGGATTTAATTGATATATAGTCTCATGTATATTACTCTTATATGATTCAAACTCATGCAATAAAAAGTATATATATATATATATATATATATATAGAGAGAGAGAGAGAGAGAGAGAGAGATGAGTTTCATCATGACTTGACTGCATGAAGAGAATAGAATACATGAACATATTAATGAATGACGACTAAGGAATAGTTTTATATTGTTGAGAACTAAAGGATTCGATGTGACATATGTCGAGTTGAGTTTGACCTACAACTTACCGCTCTTCAATTTTTGGATTGAGTTGGTGGACTTCATTGATTTTAAATTTTTTTTAATAATATGAGTGATTTAGTAAAAAAAAATGTAATAATATCTTTTTACACAAATATATTATAATATCTTTCTCTATTTTTAATTCTTTTTATTTTTTTATCTTGACTCTAATATTATGTTAAAAATGAGTGATAAAAGGTTCTCATATATTATTTTTTAAAAAAATATTTAGTTTTATACTGATCAAGGGATATAAGAATCAAAACTTATCTTCAGAGGTATCTGTTAGGGTTTATGAAATTTAAAAACATAAAACCGTATAGGCACATCTAAAACGAACAATTCCTCATGAGCTTACGAGGTTACACCAATGATAATCACATGTTGACTTAATAGAATGATCATAAAAAATTGGTTGTGAGTCATTGACTCCCTTATGGAGGGAGCACTAATAAATATCATTAATCTACGTCAATTGAGAAGTAAGAAACCACTTATAAATTGGTCCGTTCTTTTTACTTTGAAAAATGTATTTTGGGACTCACAAACCGGATAAAACGGTGAGTTGACTTATCAATTTTAATATAAAAACTTAGATTTGTAGATTAAGTATCAAATTTACTCTAGAAATTTGGCCACATTTGATACCGAAATTGGCACTCCCTCACCAATCATAGATGATGTCTGTGGAAATAGACGAGGAAAAGAAACAAGCATAATCTGACAATGGCTGTAATTAGATGCCATCAAATTTGCCAATCATGTCCTCGACGACTTGAAATAGTATGCTCAACAATTAGAAAGCCTTCGTTACTTGATCATCTCCTGGTGTGAGTTTGAGGTAGCTCAATGCAGATGATGCCAGAAAGTTGACATGGAGAGATGGGTTTTTGGGAGAAGCTAAAAGCGCAGACCACAGAGAGTTCTTGATATCTAAAAGACTTGAGAATTAACGATTGTAATCGGTGCTTTTGGAACGAACGATGTCAACCGGCACCATCGTTTTCTCCCTTGAAGATATCTACCTACCTTTGGATACATGTGTCTGTTGGTTGGATTAGATGACCTCCATGAGGTCTTTTTTTTTTATTATTCTTTTTAGATGGACCACACAAATAGATGGCCTAACAACATCAAAATACATGTGATTGTGTAATTGCCAGTGACTTTTATATTAATCCAACTTGATTCTAAATTGCATTTACAAGAATCCAAAAATTATCGAATAGATGACTCAGATGTCAAAGATTAGAGTTTGATATGACGGTCCCTCCGAACCCTAGGACTAAAGTGAAAAAGTAAAATCACGAATGTACAATAATTGATTTTAATAACAATAAATTAATATGTTTTATGATAAGTCGGGCTCAAAAGAATATTATATGATATAGATAGAATATAGGTGGTCGAGTCCCATCCATTGTACTAACTAGACAATTATATAATGAGTTAAGATCGGGAGAAAAAACTTTTTCTCGATCCACATATAATGTCTTCTCTTCAAACAACACAAGTTCACATTTTTAAAGTATATATTTTGTTGATGTGTGGATTTAAATATATATTTAGATGATGTTAGTGTCAATTTTGATTGGAAAAAAAAATCTATTTTGTACTAAAGCTTAGGAGAAGCTCAACCAGGGATGATCCGGGAGTTAAAAAGATTAGAGTTTGATATGATGCGTAACTTGATCCCTCCAATCCCTAAGGACTAAAGTAAAAAAGTGAAATCACAAATGTACAATAATCGACTTTAATAATAATAAATTAGTATGTTTTATGATAAGTCGGGCTCAAAAGAATATTGTACGATACGGATAAAATATAGATGATCTAGTCTCATCCATTGTACTAACTAGACAATTATATAATGAGTAATGAGTTAAGATCGAGAGATAAAACTTTTTCTCGATCCACGTATAATGTCTTTTGTTCAAACAACAATACAAGTTTATATTTTTAAATATATATTTAGATGATGTTAGTGTCAATTTTGATCGAAAAAAAAAATCTATTTTGTACTAAAGCTCAGGAGAAACTCAACCAGGGATGATCCGGGAGTTTAAAAAAAGGGTTTAATAGTCTGATTTCGATTCCGACGTAGTTACCCAATTAGAACTCTTCCGATGGTCGGTCTTCTCAACCTCTTTTTTTTTTTATATCTTCTCGCTGTCTACCCATCAGAATTGTAAGCCTTTGGCTTGCTCGTCCGTCCATATCTAGCACACTATCAACGTAGTCAAACGAGTCGGAACACACAGAGGTTTGATGCAGAAAACAACCTACCCAACCTGCCCCTTCTGAGAGGAGGAAGTAAATGAGAGCATAATTGAAGATGCTTCTAAACTTATTTCCCACCAACCTCCAACCAATCCAACCAAAGCAGTCGACTAATTATTATTGGAGGGAGGAGAATTAATTCCATCTCCATGCTGGTGGTGGATGGGTTTGACGCACATCCGAAGACGACCTGAGTCAAACCTGTCAACCTATTTAATGAAGGCTCGGCCACGCCACGCCACCCCACCGGTTGACGAGTCTCCCAAGACTCGCTGGTCCACAGTTGACTAAACCTCGCCTGAATTCAGTGGCCATGTCGGCCGATCGTGAGGTGATCTCCATTCATTCATGCACTGGAGGATCAGTACATGCGAGATCGCACGACCATTTGCTTAATCTGATAGGTTTAGCGTACCGGCCATTCATAAGGCTGGCGTCGTTTGCTTCACATCCACAGCCCTGCCGTCTCCGCCCGCCACTGGATGTGGTGGAGCAATCAAGTAGGGCCGCACAACGGCAGTGAAGGTGCGCGGATGCGTCCGCTTCCCCCAACTGGCAAAATTGAATGCCTCCAACCCTACTCTTCAATGAGAAGTTGGCGGGGGTGGTTGCATCGCCTCACCCTCTTTCCTGCATTACCCCACTTTTAAAGCCACACGTTCCCATTTCTTTGGCCGCCAAACCACCTCCTGAGTAGCCCCTCTCCCTCTCGGTTCTCCCTGCCCTCTGCTGCAGAACGAGTGTCGTCGATGGAGTCCCAGAGCGATTCCGCTTCCGCCCAAAATGAGCGGAGCCGGCCGCAGCATCTTCCAAACTTCCTCCAGTCTGTAAACGTCAAGTATGTGAAGCTCGGGTACCATTACCTGGTCTCCAATG